>BGPR01019806.1:0-12972 GCA_013235015.1 Araneus ventricosus
CTGTGCTTCGTTCAGTTACGTATTGCTATCTCTATATCTCGGTAACTACATGTATTTGAAACATAACTAATGTCTTATTTTAGTTCGATGAAGAGTTTCAAAGTTAAAGATGTTCCAATTATTGTCATGGGTGACTTTAATGTAGATGTCAAAGGAATGAAAGCATTCGGTTTCATGAAAACATTTAGATTTGAACATGGTGCCAACAAATTATACTAATAATTAGGAAATTCATATAATGATTCAACTTTTACAAATTGGTCCCGAATTGATAGATATGCATGTTACTTTTCATATCATCGACCGATCCTACACACAATTGCTAACATATCCACGCACGATTAAAATTCAAAACAAAAAATTGACATTGTAATATATTTTGCTTGAAGGAAATAAAGCAATTTTCATTTGTAACCTTAGTTTCATTTTATTTCATGATTTAACATACCACATTAAGCATTTGCAAAAACCAAAGAGTGTGAGAGTAACTTGAGAAATAAAAAATAGTGTAACTCGAGAAAAAGAGAATCCTGAGTAAATCTCGAGAAACAAAAGATTACGCGAGTAACATGACGAGAAACAGACTGTCGCGAGTAATCGTGCAGAAACAAAAAGACTGTCGCGCAGTAAATCGAGAACAAAAAGACATCGACAAATAAATAGAAACCGAGAAACAAAAGATACGCGAGTAAAGTAGTCCTACGCCTTTAACAGCGGCTGTTTGAAAAATACAAGTCTTTCATTTTTTTTTGTCCGACTTTGAAAACATTTCCTATTTTTTTTTTCTTATCCGTAATCAACAATACTAAATAGAAACTTAAGTAGATTTAATTTTATTAAAAATAACTTCTGAAAAATCCTTTATCTTAAATTTTAATTCTTATGAAATGTCACTCCAGTTTTGAAAACATAGATGAATCTGTCTAAAAAAATTAGTGGAAAAATATATTGTTTATATTTTCGCCTTCATTCTGATCTTTCTTTTAAAAGTTTTTTCTGTATTTATACTGGCGGGAACCTTATGTTTTAGATACTTAAGCTATGACCCGGAGAAAAAAAATAATTAGATAAATAACACTTTTAGCAACTTTTGAAAGAAAAAATTTAAAAAGTATTTTGATGTAATAGAGTTGGATGATGTGTGGCTAAGAATATATAACCATGAGCTGTGTAAGTGTTTGAACTATACTTATGTTATTAAATTTATAAAATTACACAGGATAGGATGGGCAGGTCATATTATTTGTGTGCGAATTAAGTGCACACCTAAAAGGTTCTTTATTGCAAAACCAATAGATAAGCGTCATACGTCATAACTAGCCACGCGCCTTATAGACGTGAAACTTTCCTCCAACTCTCCAACGTCTAAATTATTTAGGGTTGAAGTTAAAAAAATATATTCTCTATAGTCAAAATAATCTTTTTTAAAATGAGGAAAACCTATTAGAGTATGATAACTTTTGATTTTACGTTCATCGCATTGATTAATATTATAATTATTATGATTTAATATACATAACTGGATAAAACTTTGCAATATGGAAGTTACTCCAAAATGTTCGTATAGAGATATAAGTGCTTTCGCAAAATATTACAGAAGAAAACTGTGATACTATATTAGCATGAACTTCAAATTTTAATGGAATAATTCTCTAACACTTTGTCAAGTATTCTATATAAGTTATTTTTCAAAAAAATGTCTCCGAACACAGTCGGATACCTTAAATGCCCTCGTGACCGAATTTTCACAGTAAAATATGAATTAGAGTCTATTTTTTACATGGACGAAGTTTAAGGGCAGTTGGTCTAGTCTTTCCTGAGAAGCTCTAAAAAGTGTGAAAATCCGAAAGTGTCTGGATACTTTTGATCATATAAGTGTATCTTACAAATATTATCGTAAAGATAAAAGAAATTTGGGTTGTGTTAAGAGGTGTGGAGCCTTGGCATGAGAATTAAATCAAGAGAAGCTCTTCAATAATTTCAGAGGCGTGCGGAATGCAATTATATATTTTTGTTAATCCCCCCCCCTCCCAAATGAGTGTTATTTTGGTTTTTAGCCAATTTTTAAGCGTTTTAGTGGTTTGATTGCAGAAAAGCGAATTTGATTTTTTTTTTTTTGGTTATAGATTGCTTTTAAAGAACACGAAATTCTAAACAAGGAAGGCTAATATTATTGATTTAAGTTTTAATTCAGTACATTGTCATTCTAGAAGCATAAAATACTGATATCAAAACATTATGATGGACTGAAAAACTAGCTGCAGAAAAATTTCTCAAACAATTTTCTGACAGAACGAGAATTTGACTGACCTGCTCTTAAACCAGAGCCCGACCCTCTTGCCGTACCCTCAGGCGGAGGGGTTCTCCTCTTTTTTGTAATATGAAACTCTTTTTGTAATGTGAAAGAACTGTCCTTGCGGTTTTTTTATGAGGGTAGGGAACCCTTGAGTTATTTTCAGGTGCCAGAAAGTACCATTTATTTCCTTCTTGGCAAAAAGGCTGAAAATTTGATGAAAAAGATGACGTCACAGCCTAGTAAACTTCAGCGCCATCTCTTGGGAAAAGGCATTTTTTAAATTCTACGAAACAAGCCTTAATTGATACTTAAGTGCTGACAGTCGAAAAAATAGTGTATTGCCGTCGGGAACACTCACGCTTAAAAACAATTTCAAAAATCGATTAAGATATTCCATCTTCACAAATATTAAACATATCGCTTTGAATAAAAGCTTGTAAAAATGGTAAACTCGGGAGATAATATAAACAAAATTTTGCGTCGGCCATTTATGGCTAGTTCAAACAAGCCTCATTTCTCAAATTTCGGGATGAAATGTAATTGTAATTCTTTTTGAAACAGCGAAATGTTCGGACACAGCCTGATTTTAACCCTATTCTTCCCCGAAGTACCGTTATTAAGAACTGGCATTTAAAATGAAACATTTTAACATGAATCTCAAAAAGGTATTGAAATAAATGAGCTATTGAAATAATTCTAATGGTTGATTTAATGAGAGATATGAACAATAGGAGGATGTGTAACTTCCCTTTGTAGTCAATCCAATGTCATTTTAATTTTATTTCTGGAGGATATTTCTTCTTCAGCATAAGAATTCAATTACCGAGATAAACCGTCACTTTAATCCAAAAAACCGAACATTCTCGAAGATGGACATAAAATAAACTTTTCACATTATGTTATATAATGAAAACAACCTTTCTCAGAATGAAAAGCTTTGAATTTTTATCGCAAAACAGAATTATTTTATTCGTTTCTGAGTATGTTTGGAATAATGTTTTCGAGTGAATGGATAAAACAGATATTAAGTTGATTAAATTGTTCAAACGTGCTCCATTCAACCTTAATATGTTAAATCGAAAAAACTTTCATCAAATTGTTTTTCCTATGCTTTTTCGAATTTTAACGGAGGCCAGTATGGATCGGATCACGATTTTAATTATTTTGGGCCTGCATCAAATTTGCATTGCATTTTTGATTTGCATGCAAAGTTCAAAATGAAAGTCAAGATATATTTTGATTTAATTAAAATTGCACAGAGTGATTTTATACAGGGTAGTCATAAATTATTGAACCCATTTCAAAAAATAATTAAAGAAAACTAAAATTGTTTTTTTCAAATAGTTGGCATACCATTCGGTCTTTCTAAATTTGCTGCAGCGAGAGATTTTCATACACAATGGCTACCGATCAGCAGAAGCCGACCCGCGTTTTCTGGTTTCCTTTTTAAGTTTTTCTTGAATATCTTGAAAAATATTCAGTTTTCTGGTTTCACTACATGTGAATTAACAAATTAAAGAGCGAAAAATTCAATACATATACAAGCTTTTATTTTTCTTCTAGCTTTAAAAGTTTCGCAGATAGTGGCTTTCAAAAATATCAGATGTCCAATAATTTACTAAAACACCTAACGGCGCGTTCTCTGTCTAAAAAGAAACTTTTCTTAAATGTCCTCTTATTTTTTAAAAACCATAGTTGTAACATTATGATTTTTTTAAAAAGTGAAAACGTCTTTCCGCTCGTTACAGTGACAGTCTGTCGAACTTTCTTGTGTGACAAAATACCGTCAGATTTGAATCGCTAATAACTACGAGAATAATAATGCGAAATGAATGATTGACCAACGGATAGATCATATCTGTAAGAGTTTGTCGCAGAGTATTTTTTTGCCTGTGACGTCATCGTACCAGTGTTAGCGCATGCGCGTGATTGTTATGAATTAGTTTTATGTAAGGTTATAAATAAGTGTAGCGTGGAAACGCGTTTAGCTAGGAGGTTGATTCTGGTGTCATTTCAAAGATTTTGAGGAATATTACTAGTAACCAAAGTGAGACATTAAAAATATTTATCAGAATATAAGTAAAAATCGGTATTAATTGAAAATTTCAAACTTCGCATGTTCTTTCATTGTAACATGCAGAGTTTTCTTTCGAATTGTGCGAAACTTACAGAATATTTGACAATGCGTAAAAAAAACATTGTATTAAAATTTGAATACAAAAATTTGAATATTACGGGAAGTGTGAGCATTTGTAGTAAATAATGTTTTACTGCGCATACGCGAAATGTAGTTGTATATACTGTCGACAGATGACGCCATCAAAAGCTACTCTAAATAAAACATAAGAAAGGCGCAGTTCGGATCCGCGACGTGGATTTTTCGTGAAAACGTCGGGATAAAATCATAAAACAAGTGTTTCGTATTAATATGGAATTTAATTATCAATCTCTTTAATACAATATTTACACAGTGTAGTATAATGGTTAAAGAATAGATAAATCACAAATTTATCGCATGTAGCAAGGGTCTGTGGTAGCTCGTGATTTAGAAACGGCCTTTAATCTAATTAACACATTCGCTGCCACGATTTATGTCTCAGATTGGAATAATCTATCAAAATATATGATCCCTTCTCTGCTGTAGTACAGAGATAGTAGAGAAGGGTGTCATCTAATTAGTTGGCGCCATTCTGTCGCGCCAGTGCGGCGGTGGCAGTGAAGATGTTAAGTAACTATCTGTAAGACAGAAAAGTAAAATTTTCTACCAAGTGATTAGAAGGATGGCAGATTTGTTCCGAGAGAAAACTGAAATCCAAATGGCTTAGTGGTACATCTGTAGCATACCGTGTTCAAAAGAGTGCTTTCTGCCGGTGGAGCATCTTTACCGCCAGTTCAAAAAAAGTTTTTTTTTTTTTTTATTATTATTATTTTTCTTTTTAATCTTTCTTGCTATCGGTTGAATATTTCTAGAGAGATTTAGGGTTGAGATCTTAATATCTCTTTTCCCTAGTTTTTGCTCCTAAGTTGATAACACAGAGACGATTTTCGCATAACGCTATGCGAGGTTATTGAGATATATATTGCTATATTGTATCGCCAATTAACTGTTGAATAATTATCGTGGTTACAAGAACTGGGATATGGGAAGATGTTTTGGAAGTGAAACTTAGAGAAGAACACTCCTATACCAAAGTATTGCAAGATTGATAAAATGCGAAACATTTGATTTATTTTGAACACAATGGTTCATAATGGTGGAATACATGGAATAGAATGGTTCATCAATTTGTGGAGAATCGTGGGACATTCATTCGTGAAAACTCACATTTTACAATGAAGATTTTGTCACTCGGACATTTAGGGGACCGTCCACAAATTGATGAAGAAAATGATTTGAGCTCACCCCGTTTCACAGGAAGCTGATAATGTTTTGAAACTTTCATCAATCGTTTTGCTTCTTATGCACATTGCTTACATGATTTTCATGAAAGCAGCGTGAATATTCAGGAAGATATAAAGGTTTCTTTAAAACATGCCAAATTTTTCGCATGTTTTCTGCTAATAACGTGCAGAGTTTTACGTGAAATTTTGCGAAACTTGCAGAACTCACGATTCTAAACAACTGATTGTGAACCACTGTATTCAAATTAATTCCAAATGTTTCGCAGCTTACCAATCTTACGATACATTTGACCTTATGTGATAAATCAAGTTATAAAATGGATTTATTGAGAGATTCGAAGTAAATTGAATGAAACTCCTGAATTATAAATCAAAACCAAGAGAAATGTGTGACCAGATTCGACAGCCTGGTGTGGTAGAGATTCAAGAGTCAATCAGGGAGCTTTAAGTAGCTGGAATCAATGCTTCGGCTAGGGTGAATAGTTTGTTCATCGGTGCTTCGTATTATTGCTAGTTTTACTATCAGGTTTTACATGTTAGGAATGCAAAGATTTTTCTTAATTCTCGAAGGAGTTTTCATTAAGTCAGCGATTTCGATGATGTTTCCCTGGATTTTATTTTTTTTTCCTTCAGCAATTGGAGCTTGGAATTTTTCTGCTTATTCAAGTATATCTCTATGCCTTGCATTGGGTCCTGTGTTTCTAAGTCTTCTTGTATTGGTTTCTTAAATAGTAATGCAAAAGTTTTGCCTTGTTGGATTATTATTGAGTATTGATAATTTTGAACATCCATGGCATGAAGATGTGTGTGCAACGTTTTCTCCGTTCTTTCTAGGGCAAACTCTAGACGCATGAAACTGGACGCATAATACACATTTTACTGTCATCTTACAACCGAAGCTGTCGTGAGCGAATGACTGACAGTTAAAACATTGACAAATAGATGCATTTTTTGTAAGGGAACTGGGGGTAAGAGTACGTATGGATTTTTTTCCTTGTTGGCAACAGTGCAAGCAGAAGCGAGTATGATCATATCAACACATGTGTTTTCAGCTCCCTCAAGAGACCGCCATTATTATTTTCATCCTTGCTGTCTTTTATTTACCATGTAAGATATGATTTCGTTATGTTAGCATGTAATTTTTCTGTGAAGAAATCTTAATTTTTTGGTAAATAAAGGACTAAAGCTTGCTTTCAAAGTAAATATCATTATGAGATTTGTTCCCTTCCAAACAAAAAGGCCACATCAGAATTTAACTTTAGTTAATGCTACGGTCATCTCTGGACGATTTAGAGAAGCAATACATCGGCGGCTAAGAGTACGCACAGACCAGATATGGGTACTCTTATCCGCTCTGTAATTGGCAGCAGCCATTCCAACAAAACTTTGCATTTTATTTTATCATTATTATTATAAAAAATGAGATTAGAAACAATATTTTATGAATTATGGGTTTAAATTTTATGATTTTTACTATTTTTAAATATTAAAAATTATAATTTCTTAATTTCGGAAATAATATTTGAATTAGGCTATTTTTTTTTTAGCTTTTTTATTATGAAAAATAGTGTTTTTGTAATTTTGTGTGTTTCAAAGATTTAATCAAGTTTCTATTTGCATTATAATGATATAAGTAAAACGTGCATTTATTTAAAAATTCGCCTTAAATTTCCAATATTCAGCGTCGTTGAGGCGGCAGAAGATATTAACCTATAATTCTGAAATTTTGTGAAGGTGTTGTTATTAATAAATAGTAACTTTTAAGCACTACCGCAAACCGATCGACGAAATCTGAGATTTTTTATTAATTTTTGAATTTTAACCATTTTTAGTCCAATTTTCACAACTTTCTGTCCATTGAGGCGATAGAAGATATCAATTCAGCGTTATAAGATTTTACACACTTTTTAATGATAGGAGTTCGCAACTTTTCCGCACTACCGCAAGAAGATCTAAGAAACTTTTTTTCGGCCCTCCCTAGTGCGTAACCTTGGTCTCACGTCCTGCGTATTCTTACCCGTCACGTCGGGTAAGGGTACGCATTTGGCATTTTTTTCCCCTTGCGTTTCGCAATATATATATTTTTTAAAGCTAAAATTTTCATTTTTTGTACCCTTCTTTCTAAGTTAATAAACTATGATTCAGTGTATTTTCGAGGCTCTGACTTTTCAATTCTCATTTTTATAACGAAAATTCCACTAGGTGCGTACTCTTACCCTCCTTTAACTTATGCATTTCTTTATTCTTACAATCATATACAAGAAAGCGCCGTTTATACGTCTTTCAAGCGACTGACGTGAAACGACGTATAAACGAAAAGACGTATAATCGAAATTTTACTGAACAACTTTATTACAAAGTTAATGTTACTAGTACAAATTCATTTAAAAGCTTTAATTTTGAATTTTTTAAAAAATAGTACTAGTAAAATACTAAATGGTATGGAAATCAATAATTAAATTATAAAATTAAATATTTACCATAAAAGTGAGAAAAATTGTAATTTTATTGCATATCTTGAGTACTAATTACACACATCTTATACGATTTATGAACATGTAGGTGTTTAATTAAGAAAATCTTTAACAATCGTCAGACATGCTGATTGTCTGTGAGTATTAAGTACAGCATTATGAATCAAATTAAGATCGTTGAATGTCTTTTCACTATTCTTTTGACAAAAGAAATAATTTCTAGGTGTTTCAATGGAGCCCGTTGCGTCTTTAAAGGAAGGTGGAATAACTTCATCATCGCTTAAATTAGCACCAGACGACTTGTCTTCTATTGATTTATCAATTGTGAATAATTTCAAAGTCGTGATATCTTTATCACAGTTCACGTACTAGAAAGGAGGAAATTTTCCCATTTTAGAACGGGGAAAACGACGTATAAACCGAAGCTTTGCGTCGTACAAACGAAGCACTTTATCATTACAATGAGTGCGAATGAATCTGGACTGTGATGAAACGACGTATAAATGAGAAGCGTATAAACGATGCTTTACTGTACTCAATCATTAAATTGAATACGAATGAATCGGGACTTTGATGAAACGACGTATAAATGAGAAACGTATAAACGTTTTTTTACTGTACTCTATCATTAAATTGAATACGAATGAATCTGGACTGTGATGAAACGACGTATAAATGAGAAACGTATAAACGATACTTTACTGTACTCTATCATTAAATTGAATACGAATGAATCTGGACTGTGATGAAACGACGTATAAATGAGAAACGTATAAACGATGCTTTACTGTACTCTATCATTAAATTGAATGCGAATGAATCGGGACTGTGTTGATTTTTTCTGACTGTGTGAAATTTTCACATTTTAAAACGGGGGAAACGACGTATAAACGAAGCACTTTATCATTACACTGAATACGAATGAATCGGGACTGCTATGAAATGACGTATAAATGCAAACGACGTATTAATGAAAAACGTATAAAAGGTGTTTACTGTAGTTGGTAGTTATTGCGTTGTAAATCTCCAGAATGTTGAAAGTTTCCCGTGGATTTAAAAAAAATATGTAAATAGTTTTGTTTTTAGCGTTGAATTATTTTGATTAATGATCATTAGTAAGGAATGCCCCACAAACGCATCTGATTATCAAATATGTTTTGTTCTGTCCATTGCACAACCGAATAGCAAAAAGAATGCAGATTATCAAAATAGTTAATGATTCTGTCTGGAAGTAGCACTGAGAGAGAGATTTTCACTCTTTCGGCCCAGAATCGTAATGAAAGCAGGGGGGGGGGGGGGAAAAAAAAGCGAGAGAGCGCAGGCAGAGTGACCCACTTTCAGAGTAGGTCATCCCCGACTTCCTCCGATCGATGGCCACTCCCCGCACCGCCTGACGTCACGCGTCAATCCCCGATGAGGGGAACGAACGTAAACACGGAAAAACAATCGATGGAAATCGCAATAACAACACCGATCGTCATCGAACTTCGTCACCGAAAAATCCCGAATGTGCCCGAAACACGCGAATCATTAACTGCAGAGAGGGAACAAGTCACAAAATATTAATTTTATCAGGAGACACAAAAACTATATACAGTCGGACCTCTATTAAACGAATCTCTATTTTGCGAAGTTCTCTATTTTGCGAACTTTTTCTTGGAAACAAGAAAATTTTGCGAATTTCTTCGTAAAATAACATCGAAATAACGAAGTGCAATCTCTATTTAACGAACTTTTTCTTGTGATTCAATATTTTTTTTCTCCCTATTTCTCAAAATATTTCTAAACATTTCAAACTTATTCTTTCTTTTAATGCATTTTATGGTCATAATGACCTTGAAGCTGGAAAATGTCAAAGCGATAGTTCTTGAGCATCAAAGAAAAAAAATTTTAATTCTTCATGAGGTGGATAAAGGCGTGAAAAAAAAAAGGATATTGCCTTAAAATTTGGTATTCTTCCAAGCAGCTTATCAACATAATAAAAAAATCGTGATAAGATACAAAATTATGATTCATCGAATTCTTGTTCAAAACGTTTAAAAGCATGTGTCTATGAAGATGTGTATGAGGCAGTTTTGAAGCGGGCAGTGTGAAAAATAAAAACAATACAGCAATGAATTGCGATGAGGACGAAGATGATGAAGATGGAAATGATCATGATGCAGAAATCAACAAAACTTCGTATGATGAGATGCTAAAATTCATTAATTTTAATATAAAATTATTTTTTAATTGAAAATACAGTGTATTCCCGGACAATGTTTTCTTTTATTCTTGTTTTCCTTGCAGATTTCTTTTTGATGGGTAAAATATATAAAACAAATAGATATTAATTTACAAAATAAAGGAGTGCTTAATTACCTTTTTAATAATATTTAGTGTTTATGAATTTAAAATCTATTTTGTGTAGTTTAAAGTATTTTAAAAGGTGAATCTCTATTTAACGAATTTTCCATATAACGAACTTTTTTTGGGGATTTAGCGACTTCGTTAAATAGAGGTCCGACTGTATTACAGTTCCTGGCGAAGCAAAATCTGATATATATTTTTTTCTAAAAATATGAGAATGTCTTCTAATAAACATTTCATGTACATATTTCATTAAAAAAACATAACCGTCGTCCTTTTAAAAAGGTTTATTTCTGCAGTTAGCGATTCGTATATGAATGGCATGCGCTGCAAACAAATGAATATTTCAATGGGGTTTTTTAATTTCATTTCTTAACGAAATTTTTATGGAAATTATTGATTTTTAAATTTTCTTTTATTGATCATATTGACTCTCTCCAAAATTACATTTATTCTTAATACATTGTGTGTGGGATACGAGTTAAATGCAAGCTCAGAAAAAACAAAAACAAATCGTAACTGTGCTTACTCTAGACAATGTATATATCATAAAAAACCAGCGGAAGTGGTCTCCCCTAAACTTTCTCGTATATGCTTAACACATGTATAGAAAAAAATAAGCTAAAAGTCAGTAAAACGAACAAGAACCCCTCATGCAGTGGAGAAAAAAAAAATAAGCGAAACGTCATACCACGATTTCCGAAGGTCGTCCAACGCGGAAGTGAAATCAGAAGTCGTCGTGACTACCAATAGGGCTGGGTGTAAGATAAAGAAAACGAAATTTGAAATTTGAACGCCTTTTTTTACCGATTGACACACAAATTGGACAGAAATCTACCATTAAGGTAAAAAGGCCACATAACAAATTTCATTGATCAAAGTAATTTTTTAAAGAAGTTATTGGGTTCAAAAGTATGCGATTATACACACAGACAGACAGTCAACCCTTCGACGGGTTTCGTTTAAAATTTGATACAAACCTGCATCCTTTATTATAAAAATGTGTACCAAATTTTATCCACCTAGATATTTTATCTTGTGAGTTATCGCGTTCACGTTAACACGGGCATACAGACTTCCCTTCTACGTATTTTGTCCAAAATTTGATAGAAACCTACAAATTATGTGCAAAGATCACATACGAAATTTCATCCTCGTAGCTCTAATAGTTTTTGAGTTATCGTGTTCACAGACAGACAAAATTCCAAAATTGTGTTGTTCGAACTCAGGGAGGTCTAAAACGTGAAGATTCGTCAAAATCTCGAGTTCGAATTTTTTGACGTTTACAATACTTTCTCTTTGTATACTTCGTATACGAGAAAGTAAAAAAAACAAAAAAAACAACTATTTTACCGTTTTCAAAACTGACTTAGCTTATTTTAAAATATGCTACCATCTTGGATTTTATCCCCCTTTTTTCAGTTTTTCGTAAATATCTCAAAAACTATTAAAGCTAGAAAAAAAGCACGCATTTGCTGGAAATTTCACGATCATTAATTTGTTGTATTATATGTAATTTGAAAATCAAATAGTTTTCGAGATATTCAAGAAAAATTTAAAAAAAGGGGGATAAAATCCAAGATGTCGAAAAATTTCGAGGACCATTACCCCAGAAACTATTAAAGCTAGAAGAAATATAAAAGCATGAATTTGTAGGGAATTTCACACTTTTTAGTTTGCTGATTATATACAATTTGAAAATTGAATAGATTTCGAGATATTCAAGAGAAACTAAAAAATGGGAATGAAATCCAATATGGTGGCAAACTTTGAGACTCATTATCTCGGAACATATTACATCTAGAAGAAAACTAAAAGTATTTTTATAGGGAATTTTAAGCTCTTTAATTTGGTATGTCAATTGTAATTTGAAAACTGAATAGTTTTCGAGATATTCAGGAAAAACAAAAAAAGGGGATGAAATCCAAGATGGCGCCGCGAGCTCACACCCCAGGACCGGGGACTTTCAGAATGTTCACAAGAATCCCCTCACGAACAAGTGTACCAATTTCCAAAACTATACGATTTAATGTTTTTTTTCAAACCCTTCGTTGACTGGACTACCAACAAAGATTTTTTACAAATTCATCTACTTTGAGACTGATTATCTAAAAAATTATTAAAGCTTGAATTAAAATCAAAGCATTCATTTGTAGCGAATGGTACGTTCTGTATTTTGTTAATTCACATATAATTTGAATATTGAATAGTTTTCGAGATATTCAAGAAAAACTAAAAAAGGGGGAATGAAATTCAAGATGGCGGGAGCCTTTGAGACCCATTATTTGGGAAACTATTGAAGACGGAAGAAAAATAAAATCATGTATTTCTAGGGAATTTTACTCTCTTAAATTTGTAAAATCAATTATATTTTGAAAACTTAATAGTTTTCGAGATATTCATTAAAAACTGAAAAAGGGGGAAAGAAATTCAAGATGGCGGGAGCCTTTG
>BGPR01019807.1:0-28684 GCA_013235015.1 Araneus ventricosus
CCATTATACTACTCTGTGTAAATATTGTATTAAAGAGATTGATAATTAAATTACATATTAATACGAAATACTTGTTTTATGATTTTATCCCGACGTTTTCACGAAAAAATCTACTGCGCTGACACAAACTGCGCCTTTCTTATGCTTTATTTAGAGCAGCTTTTGATGGCGCCATCTGTTGACAGTTTATAGAACTACATTTCGCGTATGCGCAGTAAAACATTATTTACTATAAATGCTCATATTTCTTGTTATATTCAAATTTTTTAATTCAAATTCTAATACAATGCTTCTTTTACGTATTGACAAGTATTCTGTAAGTTTCGTAAAATTCGAAAGAAAACTCTGCATTATATAATAAGAAAAACATTAGGAGTTTGACATTTTTAATTTAATACCGTTTTTAACTTTTATTCTGATAAATATTTTTATTGTCTCGATTTGGGTCCTAGTAATACTCCTCAAGCTCTTTAAAATGACACCATAATCAACCTCCTAGCTAAATGCGTTTCCACGCTACACTTATTTATAACCTTACACAAAGCTAATTCATAACAATCATGCGCATGTGTCTACACTGGTACGATGACGTCACAGGCAAAACAAATACTATGCGACAAACTCTTATAGATATGATTTATTCGTTGCGGGGTCAACCATATTTTTCGCATTATTAGTCTCGTAGTTATTAGCGATTCAAATCTGACTGTATTTTGTCACACAAGAAGTTCGACCGACTTTCAATGTAACGAACAGAAAGATGTTTTCACGTCAAAATAGATTATCACATCTACAAATTAATTTTTATGTAGTTTATAAATAAGCATTTGGTTGATTTTAAAGAATCATTATCTTTCTTATCACATATAAAACTAATATGGTTTTAATCTTTGGAAATTCACTTCTTCCATTTTAATTTTGTAAATTTCTGCAAGTAGCATTCTCAGCTTACTAACAATTAACTTTCACAATTCAGAACTTTACATTGCACTTTGCGTTTCTTTCAATGGTGAGTCCAGAAAATTATTGTCGAAATATAACAGAGGCTCAGTATGTGAAAAGCACGAAATATTTACATAACACCACAGCATACCCTCGAACTCGAAGCCAGGGCGGCTCCCTGTCGGTTGGTTGGGTATGCATGAAACTTTATTGAAAAAGCCTGAGCAAAAAAATACATCTTCTATATAAAGATACAATAAACAGGACATTTAGAACAAAAGAATATAATAATATTTTTTTAAGTTCAGTCTTTCAGGTCATTGTGTTATTGAATTTGAGAGGGTCGTGCCCTATGTCTGGAAGAAGAGAGAATATGAGTACATAGGGTTAATTGGGTCTGTGGCTAGTTGTTCTCGCCATCTTTTGGAAATAAGAGTGTTTCGTTTTCCGCGATGAATTGGACGAGTTTTCTGATTTTCTCCCTAGAATTGTTGTTGTTCATAACTCTTTTCCACCAAAGTGGTTCTAGGTCAGCTGACGGTTTTGTTAGGTGGTATGATGTTGTAAACAGGCAACTTGTAGCATAGTGTGAGGGGTTTCCGCAGCCACAGGAATCGCTGCTTCTGGTGTTGAAGCTTTTAAGATATGTCGGAAATGGGCCGTGGCCCGTGACGAACATTATTTCTGAACAACTGGGTTCGTTGAGAAATTAATTGGAATTTATTATGAACATGACCAGTAAAAATGTTGTTGTTAAAATCAACGTTGAATACATAATCTCCGTTAGTAAAAAATGCTCTACAATATTCTTACGATATCTTTACGATGTTTTGTGGCATTCAGAATATCGTAGCAACATCCTGGAGATATCGTAAAATATCTTGTGCTAATAAGTACGAAATCTATTTATGTAATGCAACAATCACATGACGAATAATTGAGCATGTCATCTCATTTCTCAACTACATATTATCTTGCATCGTTATATGACGTTACGTGAAAATTTTCTTGTAAAATACGCAATATGTTCCCAAAATTGAAGCATTACGTGACCATTCATTTCATTATATAGTGGAAATTTCGCGTAATAGAGATCACCTAACCTAACTTAGTGTATTACAAAGTACCTAACTTATCATAATAGTATTTACTTTGTAACAGTCAGTAAAATACATATATATTAAAATATTTACTATTACTTATTGCTTCATAGATAGAGACAGCAATGAAAATCGTTCTACAAGTGTGTAAGCTAATTAACATTTTATCCGAGTTATATGCATTTTCCCTTTAAAAAATAAAATTCACCTCCATCCATCCACACCGGAAAGGTGCCAAATGGCTCTGAACACGGGGATGAAGCTGGTGTAATATAATGTTATAATGTAAGCTAAGAAACTTTCCAGCGGACGCGCTTATGTGAGACATACACTAGAGAAGATTTTCGTTTTATAACTTTTTATCAAAGAGCGTTACGAAAGCATGATCTTGGCTTTTCTTCCAGCTCCTTTAGAAGAAGTGTTAGTCATTGTTTTGAATTCGAGGCGTTAATAGGAGTCTGTGATTTGTAATTTAGGGATACTTATGGCAGTTTAGGCTTAAGTTAGTAAAGTGAATATAAAATTGAATTCTTGGTTTTTTTTATATCTAGATTTGAATTGTATTTTTACTTCCTTATTGTTTTTACAGTTTTTTTATTACAAATGTAAATATCTCAGTTGAAACATTTGCAATTTCATTAATTTTGTTTTCACGCCATTTAGATATATGTTTGGTCATTTTATAATGTTTTTGTGTTTTATGTTTACATTGTACCATTCCTTTTTAATTAAAAATTGTTTAAAATAATTGTACTTATTAACATGTACCCAATTACAGCCTAATTTTAATAATTACCCATTTAAACATTGATATTGTGCTATTGCGTGTTTAGGAAATACTCGCTACCTTTCATGTCGATATAGAGGGCGCGGCAACTGGAAGGTTAAAGAGAGTAGCTTCTTTGCAGATAGCCGAACAGCATACAATATTAGCTTAAATCCAACTAGGTTGAAAAAGCGATTTTCAAAGAAAAATTCAAAAACATCTTTATGATCCAAAAAAAGCCACAACTTTTAAGATTCTAAAACACTCTTTGTTTTTATTCTTATTCCTTGAATATTTTATTCCTTGATATTTATTTGAACTAATGTGTTATTATATTTTATAAATTCATTGTCTGAAAAATGAAAATTTCACTAAAATTGGTCCAAGAAAAACGTGTTATCTCCAAAACAATTCTTTAAAATTGGGTACACATGTGTCGAACACCTTTAAGGATGTAATAGACCGCAGATTGTATGATAGCTTTATTTAGTCGTGTTTTACAGTCACCTTCAGTTCAAAACATAGAATAATTTTGGCGAAAAATCAATGCCGCAAACTTTGAATGTTCATAAAAAAATATTTATTAAAAAAATTTAATCTTTTGGTCTATTACATTCTACACTGTAAAAAAAATTACTGTAAATTTACAGTAAAAAGTACTGGCAATCAGGTTGCCAGCACTTTTTACTGTAAAATTCAATTTTTACCGTAAAATTTTACAGTAGAAAAAAATTAAAGTGTACTGTAAATTTTACAGTAACATTAACCGATTTACAGTAAATTTTATCACAAATTCTAAGGTAATATGTATTGTTATTTTTACAGGAACTTTTACTACAATTATAGGTTACTACTGCATAGCATACAGCATTTTTAAGTGTAAATTTTACATTAATATATACTTAACCTCAGTCTACTTTACAGTAACATTTCACTGAAATCCAGTAAATATTATATTAACATTTACTGAAACAGGGTGGCTACAGAAACTGAAAAAAATTTCCGACTAAACTTGCAACATTTCCCGGATTTACGGCTACTAATTATATTAGTTTTCTGGATTTCTCCCTTCTCAGAATCACTGTATGTGTACAATATATATTATTAAACACTTTTACCAATTATTTAATATGAAAAAAAATCAAATGTTTTTATGAAATTTAATTTTTAAAAAATGGAATGAACTTCCTAAAAAAATCTATTAAAACAGTATATTACATTTCTTATATGTAAAAAATACTGGAAATTTCAACAAAATACTTTGCTTCTAAAACTGCTAAAGAATTCTAAGAAACATTAAAACTGCAACACAAGTTAAATTATATTAACAGTACAGGTTATTGTAATCTTTGCTCAAAACTTTAAAACAGTTCAATAACTAATTAGTGCTCTTTGCATGGGTACCAGAATAACATGTTGCAGCATAAGTATAAAAATAGTATAATTATACGCACCCAAATAATAGATAATTATAAATTTGAATTGAAAAGAAAAATAAATAAATACGAAATACATACCCAATATATATTTTAGCCAAGATTTAAACAAGAGTAACTGCCAAAATATTACTTCAAATCTTTATTCTTTAACAAATCATAGATTAATTGCTCTAATCAAAAACTTATGCTTTTATAAATGAATATAAGTTTTTTAAATTCCATTTACTGTTACAAATAATGCTAGATATAAGATACTAATTTATAGATAATAACTCAAGAAACAAATTATTAATTTCCCCGATTTTTCCAGATTGATAAAATTCCCTGATTTCCCTCACAGTAAATTTTATAGTAATATGTAATTTTTAAAAGAGCTTTAGGTTGGGATATTTTTAGCAACAAAATAACAAATGAAAATGTAAAACAAAAAAGATTTTATTTTTCTATTTACAAATAGTAATATGACAAAATTAGCAATAGTACAAAACAAAGCAAATTAAAAAAAAAAACAATGACAAAGGTACAAAATACTGTGATAGTTAAAGAAGATATAGTGAAAATATACAATGATACAGTCATAAAAATGTACATTCAAGACACAAAAATTGTAAAACTACATCACAATTTGCAGTCTAAATACAATAATAGCAGCACTAAAGAAAAATATAGGAATTTTCAATAAAAAATTAGAAACAATATTTTATCTGTGATAACTATAAATTTTAATAAACATTTGTATTTCTTTGTTTAAAATATCTGTTACCAAAGGATATTGCAAAACACCAATCACTTTACCAGGTGGAGATTTTTTTTAAAAAAAGCTTTTATTTTATTCTGAATATGTTAAAGCTATTTTTCAAAGGCTCTTTTTCCAGGGTAAATAAAAGAGCTATCAATTGAGTATATTAACCCAAATTCAAACTAAAGCTTAAATTTTATACTACAACACTAAAGAATTGAATATCCATAAAAATGGACAAACATTTTAAATATTTTTAAACTTTAAGAAACTGTCAATTTGGCAACATTTTTTTCCCACCCAGATGCAATTTTCAGATTATTAAAAAGTGTTATTTTACATGTAAAAGGATATTTTATATGAAAAATCAGTTTGAAAACATTCTTTTTGGAAAGAAATTCATGGACTGTTTGACTAATGGTATAAATTTTTAAATATAATTTTAGTATTTATTTTTAATATTAAAATAACACACACACAAAAAGAGATTTTTTAATATCTCATTTTTAAACTTCTGTGGTTATTAAGAAACAAAATTGTTATTGTTCTTTGTAATTCCCTTTACCATTTTGTTTATCATTTTATACTGAAGGGAAAAGTTGAAAAAGATATTTCAATACATTTTAGGTTAGTTCTATTTGAAATTATAGGACCACTGCTACCACTATACATTACATTTTACACAGTATTACATAAAAAATTTTCAATAGAGGCCTTCTTCCCTTTAGTCTGGGTTGTTTCAGATCCTCGGCTTGAATTAATGCTCACAAACCACCTAGAAATATAATAATGCACAATTTATTAAATTATTTTATCTCTACAGCAGTTGAGGAATCCAGAAAATTACACAGAAATCAAGCAAACATATTGTGAGTGTACTGTCAAAAGAGACTAAGTCACTTTGTATTACTGTAGGTAAAATACATTTTAAAGTTCGATCATGGGTAAAATCTATATTTTATTCCCATTTTAACATTAAAAGGCTACAATTAGCTTTGTATATTGACTTGGGCTATTTTTTCCCAAAATGTGATAGAATATCAACACTTGAATACAATGCTGAAATACTAAAAGGCAGAAAAAGAAACAAGCCCAGAAATTAATTTAAAAATATATATGAAAAACTTGCTTTGCTCAATTCTTAAAACTGTAATAAAATTGAGCATTGCAAGAAATTATCAAAGCAACACTTAATTGGCAGATAGAATACGCTTCACTTTTGGAATATTTTATAATAAATTGAAAAAATAACTAGAGGTTAAAATAGTGACTTTTCCCCATTAATATGCGTGAAAATGTTACACACATACTTCAAAGTCAAAAGTAATAGAAAGTCACTAATGCTTTTAAATCAGCAAAGTAATTTTAGCATTATATTTACTAATAAATTTTTAATAATTATACAATTACAAAATGCAAACAAACATATTATACTTCTTGAAATAATTTAATTAAAAATGTAATAATTTTAAAAATCTTTAATGATTGATAATCATTCAATTATTTAGTTTCGAGAGAAAAAAAAAACTGATCGACCTTTGAGTACATCCTTTTTTGCAATTGGCTGATTTCTTATATGCGATGCTTTTGGTATAAAAACTGGGGTTATCCAGTTCCAAATCTTTAATTATAATCTGTAATATATCTTTAATTAATATTTAACACCTGTCTAATAAATTAAGCTTAAGAAATTTTTAAAACAGTGATGCATGTTAAGCCTATCCCTATGACCACTTTACCCCATCTTACTTAAATTACTATAAAATATCTGTAATTAATTCAGCTTATCTGTTAATGAGGAAGTATTCTTAAGATCTGTATGAAGCTTTCTGCAGAGTCAATTTAATGCAAACTTAATTAAACAAAATGCAGGAGAAAAATTAAATTAGGTATTCCAACTTCAAACTGTTACATAAACAAAATAGGTGTTTTCTCCTACTAAAGTGTTGCAATTAATATAATTTTAAATGTTAAACTTAGTTCTTAACTATTCAAACCTAAAATAAAAAAAATTACATCCATACCAATATTCATTACAAAGTTATAAAATTTTATTTGATGTATGACCACTTCACCCCACCTGACCCTAAACTTAGCAATATGTATTTAGAGGTGTAGCTAGATTTAGTAAAACAAAGAGGTATAACACACAAAATGTATTCTTGTTCCATTTTTAAAATTACATACAATTCAAAAAATTTTACATAAAATATAACTTACCACAAACTATTATACAGGAGTTACAGGCAAGTCCATTTTTAATGCCTCAGCACGAGTAGTAGAAATCTAAAATAAATTATAAGTACAGTCTTTATTTTTATGTTAAAAATATTGTTTGATGACTGAAAAAGAATTGAGTTCTTAGAAAGTAAAATGTTTTTTTTTACTTTTACAAAATGCTCAACTAATAAAAAGAAGTCATTTGCTACAACACCTTCAAAAAGGCCATGTCCTAGGCATGGAGAGAAAACGTGAAAATACTTCAAATCATTAAAAATGCTTTTGCATTTTATACCATCAACAATAACATTATCACGTTCCCAGTGGCAGAATACTTTTCAACAGTCTGCAACGGAGGTTGAGTCTCTTAAAAATAGTCTGCAGAATAGTGCGTGACTATAAATATTTTGCTTTCTTTTTTTTAAAATAATTATATCAATTTACAACTGTTAAAATACGTTAAATATAAATTAAAAACCATATAACATCTTTATTATTTGTCTAATATAATTGTTTAAATTAATAAACAAGAGCATATGAAGATTAATCTTTTCTTTGGGAAGATAATGTTTCTTATTTACACGAGTGTGAAAATTGATTTATTTTATTTTATGACATGGAATCAAATATTAAATTTTATTGAAATAATTATGTTATTTTAATCAAGACAAATTTCAAGTGAATCTGTGTAAGGCAGTAATGAAACTGCATTTACTTTGATTCTTTTAATTTCTCCCATAATACTCCAAATTTATAATAAAATTAGCTTCACAAGCATATCTTTGATTGTCTTTCAATATTTTATAATGAATGAATTTTTATTGAGCTGACAATTATATTTCACAAAATACTTAATGAAATATGTAATTATTGGTCCTACACCATGTTCTTTAGTGCAAGAGGATTGATTCCTTAAGAGTTTTAAATTTTTTTCTCTTTTAAATTTATATTGCTTTTAAACAAATGTTCAACATTTGCAGTTAAAGGTTTATCTTTGTTAATGGTCTCATGTTGACTCACCATCCATAAGGAATGGCCTGGATGTACATTGGGTTATTGCTAAAACAAAATGCATAAAGTTAATGATTAGTATTTACTTATTGATTATTAGTTAAATCTGGCTATTGGTTAAAAATAAAAATTAAGATAAGAAAAATTTCTTTACGACAAATTGCAGCCGTAGAGATTGATCGAAAATTCTGAGGTTTATTTTTAGGCTGTGTAAATAATGTTGCTTTAAGATTTTTCGTAATAATGCAGCATCACAGTTTAACGTGACAAATGGCTTTAAACATGTTCAGATTCACTATTCAAAATTAGAAACAATAATAAATATTTACTTTTACCTTCTTAAAATTAACAAAATAGCCTTTTTTCGAAATTTTTAAAAAGTTCTTGCTTTTTACATCAAAATTTTAAACATGCTCTTTTTTCGCTGGAATGTTGATCAGATAAGCTTCAGAACATGTATAAAAGAACAGACTCGTACTGAAGTCCCACAACTATGTTCCTGTAGCTCGGCAACTTCGCTCCATACACAAAAATGCTTGATACTATTTTGTTCATTACTTTTAAGATTAAATGGGTGGTGGTCAAAACTGGTACTTTAAATTTACTATATGTGCCAGTTTTGGCCATGCAGGTGGCCAAAAGTGGAACACTACATGTTCCAGTTTCAGCCACATAACTTCATTATTGTATTTTGAGTCATTACATAAATTTAAGAATATCTGGATGAAATAAAATCAACTAAATATAGTTTTGTTTCTAAAATAAAAGCAACCAACTTAATTTTATTTCTAAAATACAAGCAACTGATTTAGTTTTGTTTCTAAAATGAAAAGTAACTAATATAAGTTTGTTTGTTTTCATTTTACATAGTAATGGCTCCAATTAAAAATAAGAAGGCAGGTAGCGTTTCCATAAAAAAATTTTGCTACTCACCATCTAAAGTTGGTAATGCAGTTAAGGCCATTCAAAATGGAATGACAAAAACATCTCCATTTTGAATGTTTACCTCACATTTATGTTAGAAAATTTCAACTTGAGGAACCTGACTCGAGTGATGAGGAATATTCTTTTATATGCATGGATTGCTCTAATTTTAAAAATGATTCTGATGAATTTGATTAATGTTGCAATTAAAAATTATAAAAATACATATTTGTGGATATTGTTAGTGAATATAATAATGCAAATTCTTGATTTGTAATATTTTTAAAAAAAATATGCTTTTGCAATGTAAGTTTATTCCTCTCCCCATTTTTTGTTTCATATTTTATCAAAAAAAAATTATGCGAGTATATATAGTTTGTATTTTATCAACCAAATTAAATTATAGTTTGTATTTTATCAACCAAATTAAATTGTTTTCTGTATTCCTGTTTTTTTTAAACTGAAATCTGTAGCTAAAATCAGCTTATGTAAATTTTATTACATATCTTTATAAATTCATCAAAAAAATCCCATTTCATATAACAGAAAATGTACTAAAATATATATTGCATAAAAATGATTTATTTTTACTTAAAATTCATTAAAGTGTCTGTTAAAAATATATTATTAGTGTGGCCAAAACTGGTGCAAATTGGGTTAATTTATTTAATAATTCATAACTCGACATCTAAACTATTCTTCAGAAAAATTTTATAACTAGAAGAAAGCCAATAAAATTTGCTAAAGATTAGTATAAATATGATTTAATATGTTTTAAACAGTCATCTACTGTAAAATTTCCATTTCAAATTTTCTCTTAAGGTGGCCAAAACTGGAGCATCTTACCCTACATATATATATAATCTGAACAAATTATTTAGTAACTCAAAAACATTAAAACTTATATTCAAAAACATTCTTAGTGTCCGATATTTTATATAAAGAAATTTCCATACTTAAAGCTTAGAACAGAAAAAAAAAGTTCAATAAAGTAAGGTTGCTAAATGTAAACAAAGCATATGAATTCTGAATACAGGCAGACTATTTGAACTTATTTAACATTTAAATTTTCATTCTCAAAACAATGTTCCTAAAGATATACCAAGAAAAATTTTTCATTTGTAAATGGAAATAATAATATGAAATAACAATGGAATAACTTTTATGATGGAATAATCAACTTAACAATATATTTTATTATTTCGTTTGAAAACATAAAAACTTTTAATTATAAAATTTTATATCTTGTAATAAATTACTTTCGATACTTTGTAAATAATAAATATATTTTTCCCTAAAAAAGCTGTAGAATATAATAATGCAGGTAAAAACAAAATATTAAACGAAAAGAACAAAAAGAGCTATATACTAACATAACACGAAGCCTAATATGAGATTCAAACAATGTTAAATCAACTTCCTTCGGTTAAAAATCACCCTTAATAGGGTAATTGATAAAATAAATGATATAGTACACAAAATTAAACAAATTAATACAGAATGTATAAAAACACAAGAACTTACCGTGTATTTTCATCCTCCTATTTCATATCATAACAGTTCGTTCATGGTTCCCGCGCATTGAACTGGCCGCAAGCGGCGCTAGTGTAGTCGACTTTTCCGGTAAAATGTACTGCGAAAGTTCCGGGTACTGTAAATTCTCCATTTTACAGTAATTTTTACCTTAAAAGTTTCCGGAATTTTTTACAGTGTAGATAGTTTGAGAAGTACGCATGCGAAATTGAAATGAAATATGTCCCATATTTTTTCAATTATGCGTTTTTTCTGAACGTTGAAATTTTTATTAAAATTCTTCAAACAAAATTATAATTTTCAAAAACTACTGATGATATATGAGTTTTTACTTCTAATTGTGACTATTTAAGCCTATATTTGTTATTAAGTTCTGTAAGTCTTTTTTGTGAGTCTTTTTTCGCGTCCTCATATCGTTTGCCCTATTCTAGGGAACTCTAACCGTTGAAGGTCAAAACGTAAATTCTATCTTACCTAATTAATAATTTTTTAATCAAATTAATTCAATTCATTGTGCTACCAAAAATTCACTCGTCTCAGCATTTTAGAAACAACTTTTTTTTGGTAAGTGGATATAACATTTGTACATCTGTTTATTTGTACAACAAATGTTATAACGTCTTACAACATTTTTTTTCTTAATATTATATTTCTTTCAAAATTAAGGTACATTATTTCCTAGAAAGTCACGATCATTATTATGTCGCTTGCCCTATTCTAGGAAACTCTAATTGTAATAGGTCAAAACATAAATTCTTTCTTACCTAATTAATAATTTTTAATCAAATTAATTTAATTCATTGCGCTTCCAAAACATTCACTCGTCTCAGCATTTTAAAAAGACCTTTATTTTCGGAAATTGTTATTATGCTCTGTATTAAGATATAACATTTGTACATCTGAACAACAAATTTTGTAACTTCTTACAACATTTTTTTCTTAATATTATATTTCTTTAAAAATTAAGGTACATTATTTCCTTGAAATTAATTGATTGTTGATTGATTTTTTAAATATAAAACGTCAGCAGAAAGTTTATATTTAGATATATATTTTGTTGCCGTGTACACAAATTAAAACTGCTGTAATGTGAAAAAAATTAAAATGAGAAACTTAAAAGTATTATGTTTAGGTTAGAATTCAACTTAATCAAATTAAAATTTTTATATTACTCTAAAGGGGAAATTAGCAGAGTGCAATTAGCAGAGTTCGAGAAACTGGTTTGATCATCGTTTATTTTAAACACATAGCACGTAAGACATAGCACGTACGTTCAAAGTACGTCTCAGAGCCTCTAACCGGCTCTCAGTGAAAGGAATCATAGGATATATATATGATGTCAGGCAGTGACGTATTGAATCATGACATCATCAAAATAGCTTGTGATTGGTTAGAAGATTGAATGAGGAGACTGAAGGAAAGTAAACTGCGTATAATTTCCAACATACTCTATAGAACGTTTATTATTAAGTAGTTAAATGTCATTTTATGCTTTTTGATTTATTTTATTGCTGAGAAAGATTGACATTAAATAAAATGCCGAAAAAACCAAGAAAGAAATCTGCTGGAGCTCCAACCAAAACTTTTCATCGAACTGAATAACAATTGTTTGGTGCCTAATAGTCCTTAACACAGTCCAATTATTATTAACACCAGAAATTATAACGTTTCCTATTAAATAATCTGCTTTATATCTCTTGCAATTGTACTTCCAAAATTATTTCAATTAAACTTGATTATGACTTACACGCAGCTAACAATGCAACGCATTTTAGAATAACATAACCGAATTTGAATAGAATAATTTTAACAATTTGTTTTGAGAAAGAGAATATTGGAGCTTCGAAAAATCGCAATTTCGAAGCTTCGTTTCAGATAAGGGAATTGTGACATTGGGTTCACATTTGTTGCGCCTCGTTGAAACAAACAGCATTTCGATTGTATTAAATTTAGCCTACCATTCCGCTTTATTCCCTCGTCCCATGTTGGGTCAGCTGCCCATTTATTGCGACTGTCATAACAGGTAGCATCCTTCTATTCACTTTACCATAAATGTATGTCTTGTTGAATGTTGTTTTGGGTTTGATAAAATGGCAGAAACCTTGGTCTACTAACCACAGTTAAGTGCTGCAGTGCACTTCCTGTCTATAGAAATTGCTTAAAAAGCATTGTTCAAACTCTTTTTATGCCCAAGAGTGTCGCCTGGTGGCACTGCGTGCTACTTTCAATTTTTCTTATATATTTTCACTCTCTGTCTAACACCTGTGCTTTGCTATGTGATCTTGTGCTGTGTATTTTGTTTCTGTGTTTCCTTGTAATTTTACATGTGCGACGTCAAAAAAGTATGGAAAATGACTGAATGTTGCTTTCGAGTCTTTTTCTAGCAGGCAAGAGCAAACTTTGATTATTTTACTCATTGGAATGAATTGCGAATATTCATAGATGTTCAAGCAGTATGTTTTATCTGTGTGACAACACTTTGTGACAAGCATGGAATATGCTTCAAGTTTCATTCGTATAGATGTTATTCGTTTTTTTCATCTCTTCTTTCATAATTTTTTTATTACTCTTATCTACAAAACACGATTAACTTCAAAGAGTATTAATTATCATGTTTCGATTTCGACATTATTTCCCTATCTGTAGGATATGCATTGTGTTGAACAAAAAATTTTATTCCTAAACGCACGCTATGTAATGCATTTAATTTTGAATTCCACCTCACGTTTTAAAACTTTATTAAAAATTCTGCTGTTTATTAGTGCTTGGTTCTACCATGTATTTAAAACCTTCCGGAATTAATTTTTATAACAAAATATTTATCTATAACTTAAGCTTCATATGTAAGTTACTATTTTTGCTATGGGTCAATCTGAAATTTCACTTACTTTTCAAATTCTTTGCAAAATGCATCATTGCATTTTGAGTTCAAAATTAGGCGCATAATGCCTTTTCAGTGTTCTGAACAACTATTTTACCTTCTTAAAAAATGTTACAATTTTTTGAGTAATCATTAAGATTCTTACTAATCTCAGTCATTCCTCTGAAAATTTATTTAAAGGTAAATTATTTTTCCATGTGTGGCAAATGTTAGGAGGCAATATAGTACTCACTTTTCTCACCAAATAATTAAAAGTTAAACTTGACGTCATATTTATTATATACTGGAAAATAGGTAGTAGAATTATTATAAAAAGGCGTTTAAATTATAAAATTACTAAAAAAATATTGTGTGTTCCTTGGCTATCAAAGATAAAGATGCTCCCGTGGAATGATTTAGACACTTGAGGAGTATTTTTTCTGTTGTCGCAATTAATACGCTTAAGTATCATGTAAAAGTAGGTATTTTCATGTAAATACTTTCTACGGATTGCTAATTAAGAAACTAGAATGGAAAGACGATTGCTGTCATGAAATATTGCAGAAAATTGTAAGGCGATTTTCTCTGTTTTCTTTCTTCGCAAGATAACGCAATATATGCAAAAATAGATATTTTAACGTAAATACAGATCAATGGTGGTTAGTAAGTAACTGCTATCAGGAAAATTAGTTATGCAGTGATACTATAAAATAAATAAGAATATGTGATGTTTTCTGATTAGATTTTTTGATCACATAATAGGACCAATTTATGCTCATGCATCAAGTGCACGCTTTACTTGACTTTGGGATATATATTCAGATTTTTCTAGGGCAAATAGATTAACGAAGATTTCAATATAAGATAATGTGCAGTTAAAAAAGCGATGACTTAGACACTCATTCTTCTCATATGAGTGTTACATTAGATGAATTCACTCCTTTGAAAGTCATTAAACACAAATTGGCATGAAACTTTCATAATATATATATATCTGGTACGAAACTCAATTGTTGTTTTTAAATATATTTCATGCTTTTCAAGTACTCACCCTCTGTTATGTTCGCAAATTTTTTCGGAATTCATTATTGAAAGAAATAAACAAGGGAATTTAAATTTCTGAATTATCAACGAGAAATGCTGGTATACTTAGAAGACAGATTGCAAAATTTCAAGATATAAAAAGGGGCGAATTAAATTTACCGAATAAAACTAAAACGGTATTCGTTTCATTTGTTGCGTGCTTCAAACTTACAATTGAGTCTTGTAGCTGCAAAACTGGCCATCTATAAAACAGAAAATTCTTAAGAAAAGTATAATTTCTCACACGTCTAGCCAAAGTGAGATTTTAAAAAAGACTGCGTGACATTCGAGGCATGTGGGCAGTGTGATATATTCAGTATGGAGTTTTTGTTAATGAGGCATGAAGAACAAGGGGGGGGGGGAGTTCTTTAAGGTTTTATTTTGTAAATGGAGAGTTTTGCAGCTCGTTTTGGATATGGCCAGTTTTGCAACAATCTGAAATCTAAATTAACCCGGGATGACGCTCATCGGGCATGCGAGGCCCAGTGTTTTCCAGAATTTATTACAGAAAATTAACCCCTCAAAGAAAAAAATTCTAGATTAACACTAGCTGCATTCAAAGTCATTTACTTGCTCACCACTGGTAATCCAAGAATTTCTTCGCATTTATTATCCCAGAGAACTGGTGGTCGGGCCTCCGAAACCCGATTCGCGAGCTTGCGTTTCTATGTATATTGCTAAAGAGAACAGATAGATCGCGACAGTTTATAGCTATTCGAACTACAAATATGAAATGTAAAGATTAGAAAAGCTTTTAGCTGAAAATCCTCTAATTAAGAATCAATTAACAACGAAAATAAAGATAGTGTTACTGTTGAATTAGTTATATATCGTAAGTTGAATTCTGAAAAGGAATTGGACAATGAATTTGAGATTTATTTAAAAGTCCACGGATTATTTAGAAGAAGGATGGAGTTGAAAAATGGTGTAGTAAACGATAAGATAGGTGGAATTAACAAATGGTATAAAAAAGAACCTAGCAAAAATATGAGAACTTTCACACACAACATAGCCATACAACTACCCGAAAACTGTGGAGAAGCAAAAGTTGTGTAATAGGTTCAAAATTCTTGAAAATGCTTATCGATGAGACAGATGATGCATTAATACTTATATCAAGAAGAATTCATGTAATTTTAGATGGGAAAGTCAAAATCTTCATAAATACGTTGGAAGTACAAGCATTCATCAATCTTCTTCAATTTAACGAATTCCCTAGAAGAGATTCATCTGAAAATTATTTTTTTAATATTTCATATTCTGTACATTAGTGCAAAAAATGTTTCCTATTAAATTAAATGTAATTTTCTGCTCGTTTTGTTGAAAAAACAGAACCGCGGGCCTGCGAGGCCCGATGCCCTTCCTCGATTAAGTGTAAGGAACGCGCGTCTTTGCGGATTAAAGCGCCAAATTGTATAGAAAATACGAGACATAATAATTTTTTCCAAATATTGTTGAAATAACGAGTTTATATTTTTACCATAAAATGATTGAACCATAAAAAAAAATCAGATTCTCAGGGAAACATTTCTCCCGAGGTCGCACAAAATATTGTCTGTGTCTTCCTGAAGATTTCCTTCCCACTCTTTCTGTTATTGAACATCTGATTGTAAAATGTTTATGTCGAAAACCTTTTTGTCGATACTGTCTCAATTCGGTCCAAAATTCGTCATCAGTAATTTTGTACATCATGAAGTTTTATAGGGCTCATGATTAAGCCTGGAGGTTTAAAGAGACTTGGAGACTCTAAGTTCACTGGTCATGATATTTTCTTCCTCTTCACAACTGCTTTTCTCTCACCTGTCTCAGATCTATGAAAGGGCTATCCTTGCACCAATATTTTATTATTTTGTTTCGTTATAAAAAAACTCTTTGTCGAGACGAATTTGAAATATCATTTTGCAGGCTGTTTTATGAAAATGCTCCTTATTTTCTCAAGATCATAATCGAGATAATCTCTCCCTAGCTTGAAAACTGCCCTACTATCCGAAAGAATTTCTTCATGTTGACTTGGTTCAACGGCATACTCAATTTCTTTCATTTTCTTTTCAATTCGTGCAAGCATACGATTCGGGGTAATAAAAGAATGCTCTGAATTGAGAATTCAATCTTCTTATGGTGCCTGGGGCATGCTTAGCCGACAACATTGAAGTACAAAAATCAATGTGGTGTTTTAGCTTCGGCCTCCCCACCCATGAGCCATACATCTGAGGACCGTAACACCTGTGAAATCCTTATTCCGAAGCCAGTGAAACAAAGTCGATGAAATTTCATTGGGAGCCTTTTGGAATTTACGTCCTCTCCAGTTTATATGAATTCGTTATTGTTGGTTAAGGGATCTTTCGATGAGGCGTATACTATGATGAAACTGTAGAGGTACAGCTATCTACTATAATAGATAAGATAAGCAGGTCTTCCCTCTTTTCTCTCCGAAGAGAAAAAACTCGCAGTTAGCTTTTTATGTAGTATGGATTCAATTCTAAATGTCTCCTTCTCTCCGTAAAATGTAGCTGCTTTGATCCTCTCATTCATTTTTTTATTATTTAGAACGAACATCAATACTAGGCGAATAAAAATCAATATTGACTCTGGTGTTGAATAGGTTTTTGAAGTACCAGAGGCTAACTTTGAGTGACTCTTTTTGAGTATCGGAGTTGAAAATACGCCATATTTTTTATGTTTAGTTAAATGCTCTTGTAATTTCACACTTGAATCTAATTCCAACAGTAGCAAAATTCAATGCAAATGCATGCATTTATGAAAGAGATCACAACTTTCTTTGGCTCTAATGTCCCTGATATTCGGTCTCCTGCTCTCTTTTCTGAAGGTACAACGGACATTTCTGTGGTCTTTATTCCACTTCCGTCTTAAAATCGTCTTCCACAGCCACTTTCAAAAATAAATAAATGAATTATTATGAATAGAGCAAACAGTTGCTGTTTTGCCACCTCTCACTTACACCCAGACGGATCTCTTTTATGCTACCATATCTAAGCAGGATGGACATCACATATCTTGTTCAAAAGTGCAATATTTCTGAAAACCCTAGGTCGAACTTATTGCAGTGTCCACATTATCAGCTGTAAGCCTGCGTTGGGCAAGGTTTCACGAGACTTCTGCTGCGCTGCCAGGCGTATTTGGAGATGGCCGGTTTTGAAACCGCGCCCATTAGTGGAGATGGCCATTTCTGTAGCACACCTTGATTTTCGGGCACATTTTAAACGCGGAAATGGCCAAGGTTAAACATTTTCGGGTTGCCAAGTTGTAGAAGTGATCATATAGACTTAAAATCTTTGATAAAATGGCCACTGAGATGGCCACTTTTGCAACTACACGACACAATTGTTTTAAAAATCAGCACAGTATTTATTCAAGAATTACATACAAACTAATTAATTGATGTCATACTCTTTTGTTGCAAAGTTAATAAATTGGTCAAAACGTTGTTCCGTTCACCTATATAAGACTTAAAATTATGTTTTAAAAGAACTAACTATAATACTAACCCTTTAAAAATACTTTTAACTGACAAATACTTAAGTATTTGTCAGTTAAAAGTGCTTAAGTAAGCATAACTACGCATAATAAGGCGGTATTATAATTTATAGAAAAACTTCCCTAATTATAAATACGAAAACAGTAAAATAAATAATTATTAACTAAACAACAGTAATGATAGCCAAACCATCCATCATACATGATGACTATAATATTATGTTAATGGAAATAGCGTTTAACTAACTTTTTCTTTCTCCTCAGACAAGTGTTGATTAAAGACGGTGTCGAATGCAACTTCTTCTCTCAGCTTAATAATTTGTTTCAATTTGCACTTATGTGTTGAAGAGAAACCTTAAGATTTGCAACATTACCCACGAATAAGCGAAAACTTTTTCCCATGGAAGTTACAAATATACACGTTAGGGTTTATTCCGACAACCACATTCGGCCGATGAGGAATATGCGCTTTGATGCCAATCCATTACTCCGTCTTTAGGGAAGTTAGACCAAAATACTTGCTTTAACATCTCGAGATCGAATTCATACTTCATGATAAATATTTCTACTATTCATTTTAATGGGATTTCTTTGTAAATTAATGTGGCTGATGCAGTATGGGGAACGATTTATTGCGACTTATTTATGCAAATGTATTATGTCGCTGGAAGTTACCAAATAATTCTGGAAATGTCGTGGGAATCGCATACAGATCTGCAGTAAGTTGCGTAAACATGCTTACTACTAAAGCGTTTTAAATTCAGTGAACATGTATTATAATCAGTGATCCGCACATAGAACACGTCATATGACATCTTTATATTTCGCAAATATTTTTCATTTACGTATTCCTTTCCCAACATGATTGTACAGGAGGATGACATGTCTGACCCTGAGTTACTCTACGGTTCGGATTAGACTTTGACCAAACTAATTTCTCCAAATGGTGTTAACATGGTTGTGAGAAAATCTATATAATATTTTTATGACAAAACTTGATGCTGTCGATTGATCATAATGCGATTGAGTGAAATTGATATTTAAACACAAGAGTACGAGATCATGTTCGAAGATTTACAATCTACTATCAAATTTATGAAAACTTATTTATCCTGGAAATTTTGAAAAGATAAGGAGAGTTTATTCTGAATATCTTGTCACTACGAGGAATTTGCGTTAAGATACCTATTCCTCAAGCAGTCTTTTGGGAGATCAGATCAACAGACTGGCAGAAATAGTTAGAATTTATACATCATGATAAAAATTACTATCATCATTTCAACGAAATTTCTTCATAAGAGTGGCAACAACCTTTAGGGAGATCAGCTCAGCATATTAGCACTAATGGTCAAAATTCATACGTCATGAAAAATATTTGTATCATTCATTTCAATGGAATTTCTTTGTGAGAGTGTCGGTGGTAGAACAGGGATAAATTGATTTATCAATCTACATACCTATAGATTTATCATTCTATATTCCACAGTGGCATGGGAATGGCATACACATTCTTGGTAACTTCACCAAACATGTTTACAGCTAAACTTTTAAAGCAATGTTTTTGTTGCAATAGGAATTCTAATAATATTCTATGGTACTTTTGATTTTTTCTTTTCGTCGAATACATATTAGAAAATAGTAAATATAGTATAGAACTAAATTGCTCCTTGCTATTGCTAAATTTGAACCACGTAATCAGTTGACCATGGGTTTGATTTCAGAGAAAATACAACTTGTTTCTTATTTTTCCTGTTTTCGGGAATTCAACCCTCGACTCTATTGTTTCAGTTGCTGCCGGGGAACCCCCTTTTTAGTTTCAGTCGAAATTTAGTAACAGGTGTGCCGAATCAGTTGTCCTCTTCATCTACTGAATATTTATGTATTATTTCCGCTCTTAAAACCTTTCATGCATCTTTTAAAAGTGTCGTTAAAATAACATTACACAATCTTTGAAGCTGAGATTTGTTCTTCAGGACATTGTATTCCGCACATATTTACTTATCCACGATAACAAAAAACTAATTACTAGTATAACTAGTTGCTACAAAAATTATGTAAACTAAAATTATGAACTGAAATTCGAATAAAAGGAAAAGAAACTTTTTGAATGGAATGAATAATTTCATGTGTATTTAGAGCCTAATATATTTTTTTTACCATGAATTCATACTGCTGGCAAACGTTTACAAAATAGTTTTTATCATTTTTTTGTCGCATTTGATATCCATTTTTTATTTCTAACCCATTTTTTCTCAAATAAATACTTTAAAAGAGAACTAAGATTTTTCATTTTATTTCGTTACTAATGTTAAATAATTAAATTTTAAAACAGAAACAAGAATGATTTCCTTTACTTCTGCCTTATCCTATAAAGTCTGAATTATTGGTAATTATTGTAAAAATAAAATATAAAAATCATACATAGAATGTTTAAAAATGATTATATTTAATATTTGAAAATCAGTTTTAATAGATAATACAATTTCATGCAGTAAATAAACGAATATCTATTAAAATCTATTTATTCACAAACATAAAAACTTAAACTTATTAATGTTACAAAAACAAATAGGATAGTTCTTTCAAATAAAAAACTATTAACTTTTAAATTCTCGAATAAACACTGATAGTGTCCTTGCCAAACTGTCGAAAAATAATTTATTGAATAACTTCTAACGTTATTAATACGAAAGCAGCCACAGAGATTATTAATAACAGCCAAATACTAATGCTAATAGAAGATTCAATAATTCATAAAGACAATAAGATCATGCTCTAAAAAAATAGTGTTTCACTAACTTTTTTTCCATTACTTCAGAGAAAAGTTTTGCATAAAGGCTTCTTCTTGGTTACGTCGAATAAATTATTTTAGTTTTCCTGTATGTATCGGAGAGTAAACGAAGACATGCAACTTGCCATCGAATATGTGAAAATTTGTTTCTTCTGGAAACTCCACAAAGACACTGGACAGTTTATTCCGACTGTCACATTCGACCGAGAAAGAGTGTGGATTCAGATACTCATCCATCACGCAGCCTTTAGAGAGCTCAGATCAACAGACTAGCACTAACATCTCGAGCTCATACGTCACGATAAATATTTATATCAATGGTTTCACTGGAATTTCTTTGTAAATAAGAATTCTAGACGCAGAACGGGAATTCTGCAGTTTTGACTGGATATTTCAGTCTAATTCGGCACTTATGCTTTTATATCGCATGGTCGAAAAGTGGCAAGCATGCCCCCTAGTGTCTTGGGAATTGCGTACAGTTTGATAGGCACATTTCCAAACTTCTATAATATACAAAATATTAAATATTTGAGACTAAAATTCCTTTGAAATGAGACAATTTCACAAAAAATTGTATATAATAGATGCAAACACTTCAAAATTAAACAGAAATATCAAGGGACAGAAATATCATTGATAGAAATCAAGCTTGCCACTACGCTTGTTTAATAAGGAACCCTTTGCACATTTGGCAGACGGAGAAAGAAAATGGCGACTCTGCAACGAATCACATGATTTGCGCAATATGTCTATCATTAGACTGTGACGCCATTTGTACTGGCTTCATTCTAAACATCAAATTTTACCACTTCAATCTGAGGTTATCGCTACAAATATCGTTTTCTCTTTCTCGTGTACGACTTATTATAAGTGAAATTATTGCAATCTTCAAGAAATTTGACCTCCAATTTTTTTTTGCATGTCTTCATTTAAGGCCCTGTTTGCAAAGAAACCATTTTTGGAATTATAAGTCTTTTATCGATTGGCATCTTTTTTGGCTATATTTGTACACGATGTCTCAGAAATGTAAGGAGATATAAAGATGAAACTTGATAGGTAATTTTAACACCAAACATTTAGATTTCTATCAAATTTTGGACGAAATCCATCAATTGTAATCTGTCTATCCTTCTGCGTGCACTTGAATACGATAAATAAAAAACACAGTGAGCCAAATAGATGAAAATCGGCATATATCTTGATCACCAGACCTGCAGATCTGTTTCAAATATTGGCTCAATCTTTTGAAATGTTGCCTGTCCGTCCGTCTGCCTATTTGTGGATGTGTGAATGCGGTAATTCAAAAACGTAGAAACTAGATAAATGAGATTTGGTATTTGAACATTACATCAAAACTGGAAATCCGATTTTAGGATTGGAACCAATCAGCCAAAAGAAGAGAATCAATTGCGTGTTTGATTATCGTCACTGTAATGTAAAGCCTAACACTAAATAAGCCATATTGTGTAAGTATACAAAAGATAGAAGGGAGAATGGTCATTAATTCTTCCATACGTTCAGTTTGTTTATATTGCCATGGTAATCTCCGAAACCTTTCGTTTTCAACTTATTAATTTATATTCTTTATACAACAGTTCTCACATATTTCCAGTAAATTATCTAAACAAATAAAGTCATTCACTTAATAAACAACCTTCAGAATTCCAGGTCATCATAAAATAAAAAAAAACATTTAAATCACCTTAGTCATCAAAAAGTACTTTCACTGAGTATAAAATTGCTAGAAAGAGAGTGTTCTCCAAACATATTGTTTTAAGAAATAGACGACGTGTAGAGAAGAAAATCGTTAAATCGAGGAAATCTAGTTAACTGAAAAATCCTTTTTCATTAAGCAAGGCAACATAACAAGAAGATCAGTTAGGACTCTGATTTATGTGTTACCACTTCACAGTGATGAGACGTCGTTTGAAGGCGTTTACTTTCCACTTTCTGTCGAGTTTTGTGTGAAGATATTCATCCTTAGTGTAATTAATCCTATCGACATAAGAAAGAGAGTATAAAACTCAACTTCGCTTTTACAGCAATCTGACATTTTTTCTGTTAGAGTGTAAGTAAAACATTGGATTGGTGATTTATTCCACCCTAAATTCAGCACTGTTGATGGAATAAGACATGGAAGTTTCAGCATTTCTTTATATGATGAGTTTGTATTGACTTGGAATTAACATTTCTTTTATAATATAAGAGCCGTATTTGGCTCTACTACGTTGATCACATTTTTAAAGAATAGTTTCGCTTTATTAAATATGTTCGTGTAATTACTATGACTTGTACGATATACGTATAAACAGTAACGTTTCTTTGCGCCGTCATAAATGTTATATCAACTTCTCACAACGTAGAGCAACATGTAATGTTTAGAAATTCAGCTGGACATAGAATAGAATTCTGTACAATTCTAGGTATATCTTCTAAGGGGCCACCGAATCTCTATAATGCCACTCGCTGCTGAAGTTAATATCTTCCTTTTAGTACAACAATTTTGAAAACTTCACAGAAATTTTAGTCATTTTCTTTAAGAGAAAACCATTTTTGTCATGTAGTGTTCGGCTTTATCCGAGTTGAAGGAAATGGGAATGCGAATTCCTCTGGATAACACTATGCTACATTATGAAATTTTGACACATTATTCTAATCATCACAAGAAGATAAATGTATTGGAATTAAGGACTGCTTTAATATCTATAATGATATAGTAAGTAATGGGGTTGAGGGGCACACACCAGTTCAATCCACAGGTTTTCAGCCATATTACTTAGATTAGTGGCGAATCCAGGATTTTGGTCTCGGAGGTTCTGAGGACGTAAAAATTTTGTATCGCCGTGACCTCATGGCTTCGGTAAGGACACTACAATATTTTTGATAATTTGATAAAAACACAATGAAATAACTATCCAAAAAATGCTTTCGACATAACTTTTACACACTTTTTATAAGTACGAGTGAAATGTCTACAAAAGAGAAACAATTCTCGAGCCTGTCAAGCTAGAAAGTAATTTTGTCAAGTTTTATTTTTTAAAAAAAGAAATTAAAAACAAACAGGTGGAGTAATTTTTAAAAAATCAAGAATTTTGGTTTAGCTCTGTGGGAGGTTGCAGCCCCATAGGACCCCGCTGGATTCACCACTGACTTAGATTAATGTCCAATTTTGAAACTACAGAAGATCTATTTTTGTAAACTGATATAAACAATGGTAATATGACAATGACGAGCACATTTATCGGCAACCGCTCCTCCTATATTCTATATCATGACTTCGATAGGATATTTAACCAATGAGGTATGTAGACTGTCCCCATACACGGTGGATTATTGATGGTTTCTTGTCCCAAACCTACGACTCTCCTGTCTCGATGTTGAGACCTATATAGGATACTACTGACCACTGTCTAATGGAGAATAAGGAAGCGTGCATATGATAAGCGTTTTTTATTATGTGAGATTATTTACTTACATATGGAATTTAAGACTTTGCGTCTTCTTCCAAACTTGAGAAAAAGGCTGGATTTGCCTCAGTTTCTTATCACTCTAGCATTTCACGAGTATGTGTTTGTTAACGGATGGATGAAATCTCAAAATATACTATTTATAATCACATTTTGGTTAAGAAATTGAAAAGTGGTTTCCTCAATGAATGAGGATATATGTACTGATTTTAGACTGTCAACACAGGTATCTATTCCTACTTCCCATCCAAACGATATATCGATATATTTCTCTCTTAAGAATGGGGTAACACAACAAGGTAAGAAAGAATATATTTAATGCCAGGAAGATTAAACAAGTGGAAGTTTAACTCCGATGGAGGTGGTTACAATTGTTGCACCAGTAATAGATTAGCGGTTCAGAATTTACAGCAGTCCATGCAGCATTGGAAGAACATTCTTGTGGTTCATCATATATACCACTCGTATAGAAGAGGTTAAACCAGTACATGGAAGGTTAGTTACATGTCATAGAGCGACATATAAGACGGTAAACAGGTGCCTTCCAACCACATGCGAGCGTAGGCTACCTGAATGAATCTGGTGTAATGGATATGGTGAAAAAGCTAATTGTCTCATTATTAACCTGGAACTTGTAGAACCTGGGGCTTGATTTCCTGACAAGAGATCTTTCATTTACTAAGACTCGCTTTCAAAAAGTTAGCTTCCTTCAAAATCATTAGAACCACTGAAGATTTTACATAACATCAGGATAGCATAAATAGAGTCAATTCATGTTTAGACGATACTCGTCATATCAGTTTTAAATCCATTGAGAATCTTACAAGAGGGAAAAGAACATCATGTCAGTGCACATTGTAAGACAGCATGTAAGTTAGATGTCAGATGATCGACCAATGTTCAGGCTGTTGAATGTAGAGTTGGAACTCTAATATTCTTAACCTATAGCCGGAAACTATAGCTTTAGCTGGAAAGGTAAATGCCATTGAAAATAAATACCCAGCAGACTTTGATATTATTACATCATAGTTTAATATCTTATTCAGAATATGAAGATTTAAAAGTGTGAGAAGCTAGAATATTTTTGCAGTAAGTTTTGGGTTGTTCCCAAGTTAAAAAATTGCCGTCGATTTCGTTTTTAACCTTCCGTTAGTCGCAATTATTGTCATCCTTAAATGGTCGCAACGTATCACACGGGAATAACATCTATTCGTTGGTACGTCCATCCGATTTTAATAATTTTCCCTCTACAACTACATCAATAGTTCTAATTAGAATGTAAATGAGTATTCTGTATTGAAAAAATCAAATTGTAATTCATTAAAAACCGCTAATAAATGCAGATTGCATACGTATCTAGTTGATATGAGGAATAACGGAGGGTTAAACAGATGTGAAATGGTACGCAGTAGGATCTCTTCTGTAACAGTAATGTCATGTTAACTGACTCCTTGACTCGGTTGAACAATTTTATCAAAAAAATCTATTATTGAAAGTCTTAATATTAGTTATTTTCTTTGCATGTCTGTTGGTAAAAAATGCACTCGGAGAAGAATTATTAATAACACAAATTTCGTTTCCATTATTTACATTTGACGCTAAAATCTCTTTCTCGTAGTATCTCTTATGTTTCATCTCCCCTATTATCACCCTTGGTTGCATTCTTACCATTTCCCACTATTAACCATAAAGGAAGACAATAGAAAACCCGGCAGCAACTGTTGACTGTAATTGTGAATCCTTGTTGCGCTTGCCATTTGGCGTTACACGGGGCGATTATTCCGTTTAATGTCTTCGCCACTCATTAAGGAAAGCGTTAAGACTGTTAACTGCGTGCAACGGCAGGGAAAAACCGTTAATTGTTCGCAGTTAATGAGATTATTGCATCACGATAAGGGATTATGGGATTGCTGAATGAAGCAAAGGTTAGGTGTGCGGTGCAGATACGGAAGAAAACAATGGCAGGAGGAGGATTATTAAATGAAATATTGATTGCGAACTTTAAATAGATATTACTTATTTTGCATGCGGGAGGAGCGGTTAAGGAGAAACAAATAATTACGTGGTAAGAAATAGTAATAACCAATTCTGTTAATTTTTGGAGGATAATTTAAATCTAAATGAGAAACATCGGGCGTCATTCAATACATGATAACAATGATTCTCTTCTGTAAATTATATTGTAATTAATTCAGTCGTACTATGTAAAATGTTGCCAATTGGCAGCAACTAATTATTCTTTCAGGATGGAACATGAATACATGATTTGTTTGAAAACAATACTTTTATAGGGTTCTTTTTATTGAATTCTTTGTTTAAAATGATGCATGAGTTTCTAACCAAGAAATGGAACTTGAATTCCGATTATAGACACAAATAACTGTTGTTAAAGCAACATTTTATTTACAAAATGTTCATCAAAGAATTATTTAAGAAATATATTAAACCTTGTCATGCCTTACATAAACTGTTTCGTAAATACAGCGACAATGGAAAATATTCGCATTTTGATCTATAAAGACGATTTTAGAATAGAAATTTATATTTCTTCTTAGAATATATAACTTTAGATTAAGGGAGGAAGAAATGTTAAACTGTCTTTTCAAAATAGGATTCTCGGGAAGAAACAGATATCTCACCCCTTCCCTCCTTTTCAAGTTATCGTAAGACAAGATAAGTGTCCTTTTAACCACGCCTGCCAGATCCTATGTATGTATATTTTTTCAAAAGCAACAGTTCCTGTTTAGGGAGTGAAATTCGTAAGGTTTGCAACAGAATGATTGGAAAATCCACAAATTAGCTTCGTAAGTGGTGCAAATTCCAAATGGCATAAAGAAACAGCACCTGTACCAGCCATAAGGAATTAATTCTCTTGAAGACAGCTTCTACCCGGCCTGTGAAAAAAAGTTTAATTGATAATATTGGTATGAAGACAATATGCTAAATTTCAACCTTCTAGCTTCTTCAGTTTTTGAGTTATCATGCTCACAAAGAGGCAGACAAGCTGACTTCCAAAAGTGATTTTTCAGTCTGTGGGAGATGTAGTAGGTGGAGATTCACCAAAATCTCGAATGCGATGTTTTTTCCGTTGATATAAATTTTCTTTTTCCATGCTTCGTATATGATAAAGTAACAAGAATAAAAAAAATGCTTTTTTCATATCTATTTTTCAGACTTTTCATTGAATTTACTTTTAAAGCTAAGGTTATTTTAAAATGCATATGAATGTTATGCAAAAACTGTATTTACCTCAAATGTAAAAGAATTTTGCACTTAAAAAATAAAATTAATATTTTCACTGGCTAGTCTCACATGAAAACATACCTTTCAAGGAGGCATAATCTGAAGACTTTATTATCATCTAAATTCCTTTCTCACCATTTTCTGCAACAAGAATTTTCGTACACTTACTCCAGTTAAAAAGCGGAAACCAATTTAGGTTATATATGATTTTGCAGGTGTAATTAAACACTGGCCATCAAATGATTGTGTCAGAGGAATGTCCTTCTACTTGCGGAAGGTTACATGTTGGAACAATTTTAATAAATCAAGCGTACTTATAAGAGTGGAATGAAATATCAGGCGACGGACACTTCTCCATCCCAATGCTACGGAAGTGTAAAACATGGCAGGAACGAAGCAGGATTACGCGACCAATCACACTGGCTCATTTATGCTGCTCAAATGGAATGATATTACTCGAGGAGTTTCCGGTGCCGTATAATAATAAATCACTATGTAGTTAGATTAAACTTTCACAACACTATTTCAATTTTCAGCGTTGTAGTTCATAGTATTTTTTTACACATTTCATAGACAGTTAAAGTGGTCAAATTCATATACACACACAAACACACTAAAAATAAATAAATAAATAAAAAAAGACATGAAATGTTGCTTTCATCACATGATCACTGTAAATTTTTATGTTATGATATCGCATTTGAAATATTATAACTACAATGTTTCAAACAAATTCAATAAATATTCAAAATAAAGAATAAAAAAATCATATTGGCAATAATTATAACAGAAAGTAGTATTCCTATATAGGTTTCGGTTCAATAAAATTAAATTTAGAATGAAAACGATTCTTGAAATCCTTTTTTCAGTTAAAAACAATTTTCATCATAATATTTGGCAGCTATTTATATACTCTAAAAATTTATTTAATAAGTAATTAATCATTCTGTTAAATTTATGATTATTCGTGAAAAATAATTTATTTAATATAAAATTAATAATAATAATTAAGAAGAATAAATACATTTTGTACATAATATTGCAACGCTTTGTTAGATTATGCAACATCTC
>BGPR01019808.1:0-28677 GCA_013235015.1 Araneus ventricosus
CTCCCCTATGACCTTGGCCGTGGAGGGGAGATAAGAGAAACCTTACAGCGTATCAAATTTCAAACTCTTCCCGTTTTTGGAGTTATCGGTTCACTCGCAGACGACGGGCATAATTCCAAAAATAATTTCCCAGTAAATCGGCCTAAAATCGTTCGTCATGATCTGACAGACCAGCAACATACACTTTGCAAAGAATCTTTTTGGACACCCTGCATATGGGTTTGGTGCATATTAACCACTTAACTGAATAGTTTTCTTTGCTATCTAATAAGATGACCCCTCCTGTTTTGGAAAGGGGCTGTCGTTTTCATTCATCTAAGAAGGCATAGGATACTTAAGATGTTTATGGATCCTACATATTTTTTTGTGTCAAATTATAAAGCTAATTAATGATTCAATTTTAGTTTATAAGACTAAAATTTCGATAATTCGATGTACGAGTATTCTCGGGCTGTTAAGTTAAGCGGTTAAATCCATCATGCATTAGCCCGAGAGAACTCGCGCTTCCTTAGCGAACGCTAAGACGAGCGGGGTTATAGAATGACCCGAAACTAAAATTCAACCCTGCTCTGTTAAAATCATCATATTTTTAATTGGAAAAATAACGCTTTTGACTTTTAGACATTATGAATACAGTGCTTAACACTAATCTACTCCATTATTATCCACTAATAAAGCACGGATTTCTAGAAGTTCATTTTTAACGCAGCTTTTTCACGTGAAAAGTATGGTGCTCATTTCTGGATAAATATATTTGTTCACTCTACAATCAAATGCAGGGCCGGACGGAGGGCGGTGCAAACGGTGCGGCAGCACTAGGCCCCGCGTTTTCTAAAGGCCCCGCGCAGCTGACTAATTTTGCAAATTAAAAATGCATTCTAGTTTTTTATTTTAATCAGAATATACATGCATTTGAATATAATCACGTGATATGTGCACATTTCATGTCGACCGATCAAAGGCAAGGTTGGGAGGCTTTGAATCTCACTACATAGCCAAATCTGAGTAAGAAAAGTAAAAACAAGGTGTTTCATTATGCTTGCGTTGTAACGGCTGATAGTACATCGTACGTTTGGTGAGGAAATAAATAAAATATTCGTATTTAAATGGAAGACAAATGCTTAATATAATATATTACTGAAAATTACTAAATAATATATTTCATCGTTGTTTGTTGTAATCATACTACTATAAAATTGATCTTAATTTTTTTCTATTATTTTTGGACAATTTCGGAATATGACTAGAGACAGAGATGCCGGAAGGAAACACATGTGTGGAACTGATAAATTTAAGAAAAAAAAGAAAAAGAAAGAAAATTGCTGAAAACAGGAGGAACTCCCTTGCAGAATTTTTAAAAACCGAAAATGTCCAACAAACTGACGAATATATAATTAACAATTATTGAAAAATCAAAATCGCGGATCACAAATTACACTGGATGACATCCGTGAAAACAATCCTAATCATAAAATCACAATGCAATAAAATATTTTGTTTTACGAAATCAGTTTCAGGGCCCCGCAAATCAATTTTACACCAGGCCCCGCTTTTGTTCGGGCCGGCCCTGATTAAATGTATCATGTTACCGTTGATGAATAACTCCCAACTCTTCACAGGGCTTGTCGCATCTTTCGTTGGTCCTTTTGTTCCAGGTAAGCGCGACACAATATTATGACAACGAATATTTTGCATAAATTTTGTTTTTCTCCACTCAGTGCCCTCTTTTGATGAAAACAATTCCAAGTTATTCGCATCTTCATTTCCAGAATCTCCGTCCCCTTCCGATTCCGTATCATGTTGGCAGAAACTTTCATGTTCCGGAAAAATCTCTTCTAAAACATCCTCGGGTCCATTGACAAAGACTGGATCTTCGTCATTTTGAACTTCAGCAAGAAGTTTACGTAAACGCTCCATTTCTTTTTCTTATGGAGTCGGCATTGTAAGAAACAGTTAAATACTTCAATTCGGCAAGGAAAATAATGAGCTGACAGTATTAGCCAATGGCGGACTGGCTGGTTGCCAGCTTGCCCGATGGCAAGTGGGCCCCCTTACACATAAGTCAATGTTGGACCCTAGGATGTTGCGTGTTTAAGAGAATGAAAGGGAAGAACTATTTTTTAAGCAAATTTCCTGTGCCTTTTCTATGGAAAATAGCAAGTAGTTTCGTGCTAAACCCCACAACATTTTCTATGCAAGGCCGGGACGCAATAACCACATGTCTTTTATTCTCCTAGGAGGCCCCCAGCAGAAAGAGATGGTAACCCTTCTGTGCAAGAAGGGTACGGTCCTTGGAGATGGCTAAAGGACGTGCTTTTTGTTTGTGCATTTTGTTGTCGTAAAACTGACAGACAAGCGAAATAGCCTAAAGTAAAAGACGGGGAAAAGTCTTCTTCGGGGCGCTAAAACTGTTGGGGGGCCCGGCAAAGAAAAATCATGTAATTTGAAGACCAAAGGACACTTTTGAAAAGGGGGACACTCGCGCTTTTCTTAGATTTATGTTTTTTATGTGGTAGGGGATTATCGGGCCATGTTTACAATGTTGTGAAAAAAGGGTAAAGGAACCTCAATCCATTGGACAGATATCTGGCGCTTCTTTCTTGGCAAATAACGGGGGGGAGAGGTATTACTGTTTTCAGTCAGCAGAGAGTAGGGCATGCATATCTTACAAAAGGAGAAAAAAATATTTTGAGAGAAGCGCTCAAATTATTATTTCTCAAGTATTAAATACTAGCCGCCTTCGACAACCAGCTTATTGATTGTAATAATTTAATTATATCAACCAATTTGAAATCCACCAACTTATTTAACTTTTGGTAGGCTGAAATTATTAATAATTATAAAACCCAGAAATGAATTAGTTGTAAAAAAAAGAGAAACAGTGAACAGGAAATTAGTACTTGAACCAAATTTTGATGCAGTATGTTTTGTATCTAATGAAATTAATAATCAAAACTTTAAATTCAACTGTTAAAAAAGTCTAAAAAAAAATCTTGAGAATCGATGAAGATCTTTTTATTTTGATCATGCATAATTCTAATTTAAATTACAATTATTACATATTATTAATCTAATCGTTTAGTAAATATTTTACATAATTTTAACAAAGAAATAAATAACATTATTAGTCCATTGCAATTAGACCGTAAAATGGCAAATAAGGGAAAAAATTTATAAACTTTTGAAACTTTGGTCAAATACTTATTTGACCTCAAGGATATCAGAACCGAAAGGGGGAGCTTCCCCTCCTAGGGGGAAAAATGAAGTGAAGTGTTTGGTCAGTTTTTCCTAGATTTCTTCAACCATACACATTCAATGTTAATAATGATGTACAATTGCACTGCTTGTAGCTTTCCCTTTAAATAGAACCCTGAAGTTGTGTCACATCCGCTAATCGCATGGAGGAAGAGATTGGATTTTTTGCATTCGATCACAAGGTTACAATTCCACAGACCTTCAGAGCTATAGAACCTATCCTTGATTTTACCTTTACCCTCTTTCAGCATGAGAATATCCATATAGTCTGGAGTAAGAGCATTAAGTAAAACAAGAACATCAACATCTTGGCCAATTACAACAACTTGTTTCTTAATCTTCTCATATGTCTCCATAGCGGTCTTCACAATATGTACATTAGCATCATCTGTTGCTACAAAGTTTGCGAAATTAAACGCTCCTTATTTGAAAGATTGCTTAGAAATTGTCTCAGAGAGTCAAAGAGAACTGCGCTTTCATTAAAAATTATTTCTCCTGATACTTTTCCTTTGATATAAGACATATATGTAATGTAAACATCACCAAAAGTCTCTTGCTTTGGCCATACTACACGATGAATAAGAGAGCCTCCATCAAGAACGAAGTAAAGGTTGTGAGAGTTACCATCTGGTTGCTCTGGAACTGTATAAAAGATATTATCAAACAGAAATATTACTTGTAAAATTAATCCAGTTTCAAAATTCCAAATCACCCAAAGAATTTTCTTTCGAGTCTCTTATAATGGATGGCCTACTACAGGACGGCATTTTTCTTTCATCCTCTGTCGCTAAAACCGTATACAAATATTTAAGTTACGGAATTTAAAATCAAGCAAATTTAATCATACTTTTGTTATTTTAATCGTGAAATTGCGTTGTTATTATTATCCGCGTTAACTGCGGACGAGAAATTTAGTCACTTAGATCAAATTATGATATGTACATCCTGGATCCAGACTTGCTTACAATGTTGAATTCTTGTGTGCATCTTTAAAAATAGTATATTTTTACTCATTTAATTCTGCTTTGCAAATCATGTTATTAGCAGCTAAGTTTGGTGTGGGCCTTGAAGAATGTAGTCAAAACAAAAAAATCTTCTGTGAGAGTTCGGTTTGAGTAGTGAACATTAAAAATGTACTAAAATGAAATACAAATTTGTAGGATGCAGGCGTGAAAAATAAAATTTATGAATTAGAAGTCTTCTCAATCTCTCCTCGGTTAAAATATATGCTAGAAAGCCAAGGAATTGCAGACCGTTTGCTACACTGTAAAAAATATCCGTTTTTTTCCCGGACTTTTTCCGTATATTTGACGGTTTAAAGCTGTTTTGTTGACAAAACGGTTTTTCACCGTTTCCCGCTCCAGCCATAAACGGTTTAAAACCGTCAGATCAAATTCTATTTTTCGTCATACGGTATTGCTTTCCGTACGATAACTTTCCCTTTTCTTAAATGTAATTTTATTGCATTCATTTCATGTTTTTAATAGGGTTCCATCTCCGCTATTGTTTACACGTGTTGCAGTAACCTGTTGTCACTCATGAAAGCTAACCTTAAAACACGTGTTCTGGCAATAGTTGATTTTTGCACCACTAGGTGGCGCCACTAGAGCTTAAGTGACTTCAAAACTCAAATAGATTATTTTTACTTCATTTTCTGAAGACTCCGGTGGTCTAGTGGTTAGAGCGACTGCCTTTTATTTCTATGAACGCGGTTTCGATCCCCGGCTCGGAGGAGTTAGAAGTTTTGTCACCATCTTGCATCGAAATCGTCCAAGTAAGTTCAACTAAAAATTATATTAATTAAACTAATAGAAATTAATAATTAAGCCTTGATTAATTAATATTCCTAATTGATAATACACATCACATATATTTTTTATCACGCACATTTCATCTCAACTCGAACAGAAGGAGAAAAACAACTCAACTCAGTCGATGACGTCACTTTCTTCGATGACTTAATTTTTACAGAGAAAACTTAATTTCATACGGTAAAAAACCGTTGTGACTACGGATTTACTTCGTAAATTTTACGGGAAAAACTTGTTCCAGTATGGTAAAAAACAGTTGTGCCTACGGATTTACTTCATAACTTTTACGGTTTTGCACAACCAATCCAGCTGCCAGTTTAAAACCGTAAATTTTACGGGATTTTTTTTACAGTGTAAGATCGCCACCGAATGTAATTAAATATTTAAAATTCCAGTCTCTTATTTTTTTTATCAAAGGGATTTGTAAACAACACATTTGCCTAAAATTTAGTGTATTTCGGAAACGTTCTTTATCCGCCAAGCGTATGAGGGTTTAAATAATCAATGCTATAAATAACGGATTAATAACTAGTAAAAATTTAATTATACATGATCCTTTCTCTTCATATTTATTTAGAGTTAATTTAGCTAACAGTTCTAATTATGTTTGAGGTGGTTCCTGTGTAATGCCGACCATTATGCTTTTTTTTTTACTCTTTTACTCAGGATTTTCATTTTCCAGTTACAGTCTGTATCTTAATGGACCTGCATCGATTGAAAATATTTTAAAAGAACTTTGTCTTTAAGAAGTTTGAAATCTATTTTTGAGGGATGAATGATGTATTCATAGTAGTGAAATTTCGAAGCTAAAGATCATAAAGACCATAATAAGAAACTGATTGTCTGAGGAGAACTTGGAATCCTATATGCTGCTGTCTATTGAAAAGGAATTGTTCGATGATTTGGATGCAGAATAATTATTGACAGATTTGCACAGTCATCTAGTGAACTGATTTGCCCTTAATGAAGTGGGTAACACGCAATACCTTTCCTTTCTTTTGAGTTGTTAATATATGATAGAAAGAAATATTATTTACAAAAATCAGAATTAGTAAATAGTTTGAACTTTATTTACAGCTTGGTTAAAAAATTCTCAAAATAACAGTTTAATTCCAAAATTATATTTGGAAGATATTATATTAACTTATTATATTTGGGGCTTGTAAATATACAACTTCCAAAATATTCAAAAATAAACTTGCATTTATATTTGGTATTTATAACTTTATAATTAATTATTACTTCCAATAATATGTATAGTACGTGTATACTGTAATAAGTAATATTAGCTTAGGAATAGATTATATTAACTTATTCATTTTAATTTATTATATTGTAATAAATAAAATTAAAAAATATATTTAAGAGGGCATTCTAAATGTGAAAGGGCAAACCACTATTTTCAGACCCAGTCCACTGTGGAACAAACCTAAAGACATGTGGGGTCATTTAATAATCCCAGTAACTGACCAAACGTGTATTAGAGGACGAAAAATTCCGGAAATATTTTCTAACTACTCAGAAGAGGCATCGGGGAGTGACTAACTCAACTACTGATAAGAAAGGAATAAACAGGTGGCTAGTTTACTAGGAATCTGAGTTTTCCGAGCTTGGGGTCGTAAAATGACCCCCGCGCGTCATCCCGCGTTAACATCTTCGCATAAATGGAGGAGTAATGCGGAAGTCTTTAAGTTTCAAGCATCCATCCCATCATAAAAATTACTTTAATCCATCAAATCAAGTGAACATTTGAAAAATCTGTTCATCACAAGTCGCTTCCAACTTTGAGTGACTTCGAGGAAACTGTCCTTACTCAGTGCTTGTGCTTTATCACAAGAATCAATTTTCAGACTTCGGTGAAAACGGAAAATCGATTCCCCGAAACAGGGCCGTGCGTCAACCGTCTTGATGGCTGATTCATGCTAATTGTTCAGTATGACTATAACTTCCAAGAAAATAAGGGACAACTCCGAACTTTTCCTTTCACTAAAAATTTCGGATGACCAATAATATTATTTTAAACAAATAACTAATAAGTTATTTGTTCCAGACGCATAAGATTTAAGATTTCAAGGACAATTTGTAAAAATTAAATTTCTAGTGGATTCAATTAATTAAAAGTTTGTTTTTATTTTAACATTTTTCGATTGAAAATATCAAAGCATTTGCGTAAGTGGTACCGAAAATATATTTTTCTACTATTGACTTCTATGCATCAAATTAGCTCTCACCACGACGGACAAATAAGCAGTGGCGCAGCTGCCGCCCGCCAGGGGCGAATTGACTATATGCCGCCCTTCCTTGTACAAGTTCAATAAGCTTCAAAACAAAAGATATTTACTCCGTGGGAAAAAAATTATTTAATAAAGCAATTCATCGCTTGGCGCTCTCTATCTCTTCAGATCGGTTTCGAAATCGCGAAAAATTATTTCTTACCATTTAAGAATAATTCCCAAAGTACTTCGGTTTATTTGAAGTCTTGCGCTAATGTAACAAATAATGATTTTATAGATACTTTTAGTCAGTAGCGGCGACTCGCGGGGGGGGGGGGCAATCGCACCGCCCTCTTTTTTGAGGAAAAATTAATTTTTTAAAATTTTGTCTTAGCTGCCTAACACTAGAAATTATAAACGAACAATTGCGTCCGGAAAAGCTAGTTAGCTATTAAGTCATAACTTAATTTTTTTTGTCTACGGGTACTTTTATGTGTCCATAAATTTTTTACCCCCCTTTTGTCACTCAAGGTTGCCGCCAATGAGACAGATAAACAGGTTCTGTCTGTATCATTCTTTCGTAACAAAATAAGTTATGGAACTTTTTGAACGGAGTAGTACAACGAATGGATGTCACACGTACAAAGAGTCTAAAATTGCACACACGATTTTACAGCTGGTAGACATCGTAAATTTTAGGTTTGATAGATTTAAATTAATAGAGAGATTCAGACTGAGCTTTGAACACACACACACACACAAAAAAAAATTAAACGGAAGTGTCATCTCTCTCTACTTTTAACTAAATATAGCATCAGAAAGATCAGTAGTGAGTTTAATATACCGGTTGGTTAGAATTAATGTACCCTCGCGTTCTTTAATCTATATATTAATACGTGAAGAATAAACCTTGTACCCCTTTTTAAGCACATTGCGCTCACGGAGGAGTGTGAGATTTGGCGTAGTTAAAGTGTATATGAAGAAGGAGTGCAGACAGATAAAATTTATGTATAATATGTGCTACAAATACATTAAATAAAATAAAACATTCATTGTTTACGTTCATACACTGTAAAAAATTAGCGGAGTAAATGCGGAGTGGATGATTTGTAATTGATTTAATCCCCCCCCCCGCAGTGAAATCCACTCCAAGAGGGAGTTTATTTAGATTATTTATATAAAAAAAAACTCTTTATGAGTGAAATACAAAATGCGGATGATTTAAATCTGTCAATGTCAAACACATATTAGTCTGTGGTCAAACAGTCGCACAGAATAGAGATTGTCTATAAGGAATTTATATATAGTATGGCCCAGCGTTGCACGGGCAATCTTGAATAATGGAATATTCCCGGGCAGAAAGAAGTGAGATCAGAAGTGAGAGAGAAGGATCGATATTTTTTCATATGCCCGGCTCCGTTTTTTTTTAAAACAAATATTGTCACTTACTTTCCCCAACAAACGAAAATACTCTTTAAATTTAGTCTTTTAATTGCTAATTTTCATATGCCCGCCTCCGGTTTATTTTTCTACACATATTGTCGCTAACGTAAACGTTACCTTCCCCCAAAACGTAAAAAAATCCTTTGAATCCTATATTGTTTAATTAAAATTTTTAAATCCAACCTTTTAATTACCTTATAGTTAATAACCCAGCGTTTCTCGGAATCCACATTTTTTCATATGCCCGCCTCTGTTTTTTTTCCTACAAATATTGTCACTAAGCTTCCCCAACAAACGTAAATCTGTTTTGAATCCTCTCTTGTTGGATCAAAACTTTCAGTTCTAGCCTTTTTACTACCTTAAAGCAGTTTGGTTTGAATGAAAACGCGAGATTTCTTATGCTTATAAATTAAAACAGATTAGCATGATAATTGTTTTGCAAAAGAAAAAACAAAACGAAATAAAACACAGAAACGACAAACGATTTAATAGTACACCAAACTGATAAATTAAACACCAGAAACATATATTTTCGTCTTGCCCGTATTTGAATAATAATGAAAAAAAAACGGATAAAAATGAATAAATATTTTCCCCCAACAAACGTAAATGTTGCGAAACACCGTACGACAAAAAAAAGACAGAAAAATGCAAGAAAACTATTTTTTCCCTATGTTTATAAATAAAAACTCCAAAACGCGGAAGCTCCATAAAAAAGAAAACCTTTTATACAAACCAGATGCAAGAACAACCGATGTGACAGATAGTTATAGGAGCTGTCGATAGATGGCAGCACGGGGGAATCAATCAATATTAAGTTTTTAATTAATATCTTTTTAACTAATTACAATTTCGGAATTTAAATAGTCGAAATGGATTCCTTGGATTATTTTCCATCTTTTGGTACTTACGGCTGGTTTCAGGATTCAGTGGTTCATGAGAAGATAGAAGGACATACATACGTCTGTTGACGTTCGAATTTTAATATATAAGATGTATCACTAATATATTAAATAAAATAAAATAAAACATTCATTGTTTACGTTCATACTGAATGTCAAACACATAAAAGTCTGTGGTCAAACAGTCACACTGAGTAGAGATTATCGCTAAAGAATTTATATATAATATGTATTACAAATACATTAAACTAAATGAAATAAAGCATGCATTGTTTACTTTGTACATACATTGCATAAACATTGTAGATTTTGTCTAATAGATATCAATATATATATTGCTCAATGTACATCTGTTGTAAAAAGAAAATTGTGTAGCAGCAATAGAATAAAATTAAAAATTCATTCGTAATAGAACAAAATTGAAAAAAATTATATTACAGAGGTATACTCTTTGACAAAAGAACCTCAATAACATTCAAACTTAAAAATTTAATGAATTACGGTCGAATTTCGACCGCTGGGCGACCTCTAGTTATAATAAACTTGTAAAGAACACCACTGTTTATCTGCCACGAGAACTCTGATCGCCAAGTTGTCTCGTTGACGACAGTCGCTATTGCAACTGGTTATGTTAGGGAAGATCCATTCCGAATAAGAAGAATCCAACGAAAGTCTTGGTTTTATTTTATTCTTGGAGCCAGTTTGCGGAAGTAGTTGATCATTCGTCTTCTCGGTTTTGCCGCAGCTGCACGTTTCTTCCTATTTGGAGCTAAGTGTGCCAATGTAACAAACTTAAATGAAGGTCTACCTGCTCGAAATGGGTTCCTCCTACCTGTTTCTATAGCAACTGCCGTCAGAGTTTTTTTTACACCATTCCACACCAGTGCGTATTTTTACACAATTGACAGAAGACAAAAATATTTACTCGCATATAGATCCTAAAAAATAATTTTATATATAGGGTTCTTTTTTTATATTTTGACATAAGATGCCCAAAGAAAAAAATTAGCGTAGCTTTAAAGGGCGCAAAGTTGTTTAATTTTTTAATCCGGCGCTGATTAGAGGGCGCGCGTCGGTAATAATAAGCTCGAGGTTCTTTTTTTTTACAAAACGCCCAGCAAATTACACTCATATAGAAAGAAAACATTTGTTGCATTAATATACACTGTATAAAATGTTAAAAAAATGCAGATAAATCTCTCTTGGGGACTACATTGTAAGGAACTGGATATTATAGTTGCTGTTGCCTGCGGTAGATGGCGTGGCACAAGACTATTCTGCAAACTGTTCAGTTGGCAATCGGAAGGTAGTTTGGATGGTTGTTTTTTGAGAATGAAGAGTGCGAGAGGATTTTTGTGTGGCCATGTCTCGAAATATAAGAAATTGTAATGTATAGTTTTCTTATCTTTATGTTAAATGTATTTGTGTGTTTGTCTATTTATGTTGTGCTAGTCCTGTGTGTCATTAATAAACTAAATTTTAAAAAATATTGCCTAATTTCTCGGCTACATTTTATATGACACTACAACATTAACCCCTTACGGATCACATTTTTTTTTCCTATCTAATAAAGATGACCCCTCCTAAGAAGGCACAGAATACTTGATATGCTTATGGATTCTACGTAATTTTTGTGTCAAATTATAAATCTACTTAATGATTAAATTTTAGTTTAAAAGCCTAAAAATGCGATAATTCGATGCCCGTCAATATGACTGGTGCGAGACTTAAGAGGTTAAAATTACGACCGATGAATGCATATGCTGCCAAGGTATTTAGGAGAAGTGCGCGTTTTTACCGTCCAAAATTACCTGCAATCGCCTGTGTATAAGTATTGATGCATTCCACAGTAATTGATATTATTGTTTCATCGATAAGCATGTCCAAGAATTTTGAACCGATGTTACAACTGCTGCTTCGCTAATATTTCCGGGCAGTTTTATAACGATGCTGCGAGTAAAAAGTCTTATATTTTTACGTGGTTCTTTCTTACACCACTTTATAATTGCAGCTTTCTAACCATTTCCGTTTTTTGCAGCATTTTTAAACCCCAGCTTTCTTTTAAATAACCTGTGTATTCACATATATTCGATTCATTGTCTTCTTTAGAATTCCACTTACGATTACTAACTATTCATCAACAATATCTTTATTTTCTTCAGTAACCGATTATTAATTAGGGTTCAGTTCAGTTAAAACTTTTCCAATCTTTCCATTTCATGTTTATAACTCAAATAGCGATAAATCTAATCAAATCCCGATTTATCCGTTCTCCTCTGCAATCCTACAAAAAACACTAGCGCGCGCATCGGGCTTCCGAGGTCCTACCGCCACGAGAAAAACCCCAGACACCAGACAAGCCGGTGGCGGTCGTTATGGAAACGGGATATTCCACTGCATTTTGGGGGTGAAGGAGAGGACTTTATTTCATTTGGCGCAGATAGCACCGGCGGAAGTCTCATTTCGCTTTGTACTTCGGTCGGAAACGAATTCATCGCCTAACGAAGTGCGCTTAGATTGCCAATGTAGCGGTTTATTTTATACCCATTTCACTCCTTTCTTTGACTCGTCTACTTGAGGAAACCCTATTCAGGGGTTTTCTCGTGGAAGTAGGAGAGTATGTTTTCTGAGATAAGAAATGGAGGGAAATTCTTGAAATACATGAGATCAGCAAGTAAATGACCGTGAATGTAGCTACTGTGAATTTGTAGCTTTTTCACCAAGAGGTTCATTTTTTGCACTAAATTCTTGCAGCCGAGAGGCCCGTTGCGCGTCCTCTCGGGTTAAAAGTTCACTTCAAATTTAAAAATTCGAAAAACATTGAGATTGAAAACATAGCATAAAAACAGGAAAATATATACTCCATAGAAAATGTGATTTGCCTGGCCAGGAATAGGTCATTACGGAAATCCTGCCATTAAACGGAAAACGAATTAACAAGTTCCTTTGCAGAGCGAAAATAGAAAACATTGCGAAAAGAGACGCACGTGTACGAAAGGATGTTTCCCAAATTCACCCTTTGTTTTTAGTTTGATATTAATTGTTGAAAACTCCATATATATGGATTGCCTTTTTTCAATACTTTTAATAACAATAGAGTTTTTTACATGTTGACAAAAATGTTTAAATTTAATTTTTGTTCATGGTATCTATAGTATTTTCAATTCTTTAGATTTTGTTTTAGATTTGGCTGTATTGTTTAAATTATGAATTTTTAGCATAGGATTGGCTTCATGATATGCCTTTCTTACTTTGTATATGTAAGATCATATATTACAAGTTATATTTAGATTTATATTATATATATATATATAAACTATTATGTTTAACGTAAATATAGAAATAACCAATCTTATAGCCCATTTAACAACAACAAAAAAAAAAGTTGAACATGGTCCGATCGTTAGTTACAGAGATAATGGCTGGATTTATTTTGCGATATTTTCAGAGTAATTTTATTTTGTGCCTTCGTATCATTTATAATTAAAATCAAGTGTCTTTTAAACTTCAGATAATGGGGAAGTTCAGCATTTTTTTATTTATTTTTTTAATCGATTTAGAATGCTTAAAAGTGAACAATAAAATTTTTTTAAAATTTCTAGGCCGTTTTTTTTAAATTTTTTTTTATTTTCAATCAAAGTTCGCCTCTGAGTTTTGACGGGAAAAACGATCCATTCTGGCCCGAAACGGGTCTGACGTCACGAATGCCCACACAGCAGCTAGCTCCCATTCGCGCGCTAAAGAAGTTTAGCTCTTTTCTATATTTTCCGACCATCGCATCAGATTAAATAATGTCGAAAAGGTACAAATATTGTATTGTTCCTAAATGTGTTAATACAACTATAACTGTACTCGATGAATTATTTATCCATTTAACCAAATAACGATGTTCTTCGCAAAAAGTGGTGTCAAGCGATGAGGAGAGATGATAAAGTTAATACGAAGTTATCTACCGGCAGCGTTCGTCATGTCTGTGAAGATCATTTTAAAGTGAGTAATTAATATATCTATACTTATATAAAAGTCAATGTTTGCGTGTGTATGTGTGTGTGATGTCCAGACGAATCTATCGCACTTACAGCCATAAAATTTGGCACACAGGTAGTCGTAATGGTGATTCAATGCACCTCGGAGCCGGAATTTTAAAATTTAATCTAGAAAATTTTTTATTTAATGTTTTGTGTTATTTTGGGTCATTTTTGGCACGTTTACGGCTGTGGTATCTTTTCTAATGATCGTTGAAAAACAATCAAAGCACCATCGGATAGAACAAACAATTTTCGTTCTAATGATTTTTGTTTTGAATATCTAACGCAATCTACTGAATTTTGAGAAATTTTTAAATAGTAGTCACTTTTATGGTAATTTTTGATAAGGATTTTTTCAAATTCTCGCCTCTGACATTCTAACAACTCTATAATTTTCATTTTTTTCGGCTTATAACTGGAACGTTTCTGTCGGATTTAAAACAAGAACCGTTAAAATACCTTTCTCCGTTTTTTTAAAAATTAATTGTTCATTGATCAGTTCAAACAGTTTTTTTGAAAGCCAGCTTTCTCAGCGAGACATTCTCCGGAACGAGTTAACTTTCCCATCATGCATAGATACAATCTCATTGGCTGGTGCGTGACCTTCGTCGCGGCAGGTGACGTCATATACTATCGCGTTTTTCTCGGAGAAGATACATAAACTGAATGAATTCGATAATTATTTTCGGCAGTGTCTTAAAATGTTTCTTTGTCTCGCATATTTCACATGCTGGTTTGTCGCATTTATTAATATTGTTTTGGATTAACGTACTCGGTACTGTTTTCCTAAATTCAAATAATAAATATCTTTTGTTTTCAAAACTTTTTCATGTTATTTGTGGGAGTTTTTTTTTTTTTCATTTTGTTGAAGTCAAGATAGCACGGGCAATGCCGTGCGCGTATTGCTAGTATTATACATTTTAAAATTGTACATCACAAAGCACAGTAAAAAATAGCTTTGAATTTCAAATCTGTTTTGTTTTGAAAATAAGTACTATATTGTAAGATTAGCAGCAAAAAATAAATAGTTATTTATAAAGTAAATAGCTAAATATAAATAGTTATTTTCCCGTGTATTATCCTCCTTTTCTTTTATTACATGTAATTTATATTTTAAGAAACCAGTCTTCTTCCATACCAATATCAGAAACTTCTATAAAAAACAACTTTGAATTTAATATCTTTTTTGTTTTGAAAAGAAGTATAAGGTGAGGTTAGCGGCAAAAAAAGAAATAGATATTTTAAAGCAAATAAAATTTAGTTAGTTTTTTCCCCTCTATTCCCCCCCCCCCTCCCGCCTTTTGATTACAAGGGATTTATATTTTAACCTTTTGAGAGGTGTTGGAACAGAGGCTGTTCAACCTTCTAAAATATATTTTTGAAAAAAACTTGCTTGTGTTATTTTGCTACATAAATTATTTCAATAGTTATTGGAATGTTTCATATATTTCTCTAAAAGTTGCAGTGCGATTGAAAATTAATTAGAATATCTTAAAAAATAAGTTTAATATTATGACTTTTTGATGTTAATTAATTCAGTTTTCAAAAAGTCAATCCTAGTTCAGTCGCATTTAGTCTAGTTTGAGTATTATTATAAATTTATATTAACCGGATTTTATATTAATTACTATTAACTGGTATCTTAAAATTAATACTTGCACAAAGTAAATAATTTATATACTTCACAGAATAGTACAATAAAACAATATAAAATAAAATTAATTTTTCAAAGGCACACATGTATTTAATAAAAAATGCCGTACTTGAATTTATTTTCAGAGGAACTTTTGAAATAGGTATAGGAGTCGCGGAAGTCTTGGGGAATACGCAAGGACCATTAGGGGAAGATAGGACGTATAACGAACAACCCCCTTGTGAATCTAAAAAAATTTCTCCAAAGGTAGTCACATACCTTAAATGGGCATCTAGTCGTGATCAATGTTAATCTTTTCTATTTCACTTATAATATTATGTCTCTAATAGACGGAAATCTTAAAATTAGGGGAAAAAAGATATTATAAGACAAAAAAGGAGAAATCCTACTTTTGTGCTTTTATTCCTCGTAATTCAGCCAACAGAAAATCTGAGTTTTTCTTGAAATGCATTGCCATCATTGTGGAATCAACCCTTGGCAAATTATCCGATTTCCCTTGTAAGAAACCAATATCCATTACGAAATTAAACTTGAAAACGTCTAAAAATTCACTTCTAAAAATGTAAGCTAACATAAACGCCTGAACAAAACAAGCACATAAGTCGTGAAGCAGAAAAATGCGAAGAACGGAAGAGAGTTTTGATTACGGAGTACCGCGATGGGCATAGTTGACGTCAAAATCTTCTCGGCCAATGAGAGTGCATTTTGGATTGCATCATCATACCTGCTATTTCAGTGCATCTTTCGCCCTCAATATTTAAATAAATAAATTTTTATGTAAAATTTCAATTGTATATTTGAAATTACAATGATTTTTTCTATACATACGGTTTACTTTCATGAGTTTTTAAAAAATGCCGAACTTCCCCATTGTTTTTAATATTTTTTTCTTTTCATGTTTTCAAACTCTCTTGAAGATCAACGTGGTCTAATTCTTCTTTTTTCAATTCCTACTATTCGTTCACACTCTCCCTATATATGTTTATATATCTTGTTCAAATTTTCAATCGTTAATAAAATACTTTTTATTCACCCACTCAAGTTCGAATACATTTTTTTAAACTTGTAGTGAATGACACTTGACGTTAATACAGTTTTTTCAAATATTAATTCATTAATTAAATTAAATTAATTAATTTTATTTTTTGTCACCAAAGTCGCCAACTTTGCCTCCAAGTCGCCAAATTTATCGCCAAGTTTGTATGGGAGAAAAAAATTTCTAAAATAAAATTTTTCTTTGTTGACCTAAGTAGGAATTGACTTAATTTTTTTTTTATATTACTTGTTTTCAGTTAGCTGACTCACAAGTCAAAAACCCTGGCAAACTTTGTATTAGAATATTTAGATTGTGGTAAAACGCTTTGTAATCTTTTTAAAATTGGTTTTAAATTTTTTTTACGCGAAATACTGAAACCAACTCACGTGAAGAGGACCCACAATGAAACGTTTTGTTATTTCAATTTGTCATAACATTTGTAATTAAAAACAGTGGCGTAGCGACGGGGGGCAAGGGGGGGGGTATAGATGCCCCGGCCGCCAGTTTTAGGGGGAGTTATGATTTAGTTTAGTTATATTAACGTCCCGTTTTGAAGCAACACGAGGGCTAATTTGGGACGGATCTCGTAATTTTGAACCTCGGTCAGATGGAGAGGACGACACCTGAGCTGGCAACCCGCTCTCCAAACTTTCGTACCACACCAACGGGAGGGCGTCTGGCCCCCTACGTATTATTTAACGTGCAATAGGCCCAATACGCGACGGATCTTCAGTGTAATTGGATTTCGAACCTGGAACCCCCCCCCGTCCCCAAAGCCGAGATCTTACCACCAGGGGCGGCGCCAGCGGGGGGGCAGGGGTAATTGCCCCCGTCGATGACCGCCTGCCCCTGCCCGTCGTCAAGAAATTAAGACTTTCGTCGGCAAAAATCTTTGCGATTTCAGGAGATGTTGAGAGCAGGGTATCAAGGAATCTAATAATTTTAATTCCATCTTAAAGTTATTATGTAGTAGACGGTCGAGAAAAGCGATTTGTGTCCGAATTTCAGAACTGATTAACGGCTAGTCAACAGAATGACCGACATCCTTTTCAATTGTCGTCCATTCGGCCTGTAGTTCGCATCACATTTGAAAGAATCACCGACAAGTGAATCAGACGTCGCATTTTACCGACTGTTTTCGGTCGGCTAAGAGATCAACAAGACTGGTGAAAATTTGCATCTTTTATTTTTTCTATCGACTGTTTCGATCACTTTCCGGCCTAATTATTAGGTAAAACTAAAGTATCTGTATTGCACAAGAGTGTGAGAATACATAGCGATCACTTCCCTCAACAGCCATTTTTGTTCGACATAATGTTAAAATAACCTCTATTAACGGCCACTCAAACCCCTCTGAACAGTCGGGTTGGTCGCGCGTTCAACTTCAATAAAATACATTCCTTTCGTCTCTACGACCGTACACACGTATTTTATTAAGAGAAAATTGAGGAAAGAAAGAACAAGAAATTCTTACTCTCAAAAACAACATTGGAAATCAGATAGTAATTAATCATTCCTTTCCCAATGTGAAAAAAAAATGGATTTCGGACTCTACCGGGTTTGGGCATTAAAGAGTTCATTTGTGCCTTTCAGGAGCTGGTTCGAACTCTGACAACAAATCTGTTAATATGGTTGCGACCATCAGCGAATGAAATTTTCAGCTCAACGACTTTAGGAAAAATTGACGAAATCATTGCCTTTCCTCAACAACTACCAACGAAACAATTCGAGATATATTTTTACAATTCAAAAAATTTAAAAAGTGTCCTAAGAAAGAGCTGAAAGACCCAAACAGGAACAAATTTTGCTTAAAAATAAAGGGGGAGAGAAAGAGAAATTTTCGGATAAAGTACTTTTTTTTTCTTCGGATAATTTTTAAAATTAGTTTTATCAGAAGTGACGAATTAGGACTTATTTAAATAAGTATTTTGTACTCCCACTACCAAACAGAATACCCTTTTAAAGCGGCCAATTTTCCTCGGAACGGTGGGTGACCATTGTAAGAGAGGTTTCGGTGTATTATACGAAGCATGTCTGGAAATTAAGTACCGTTTCGGAAAAACTCGCATAAAAAATGTTTTTCAAAATAAAATTTATTTTTACATGAAAGAGCATTTCGTAAACTATTTTTCTACATAGTTACTACCATTGTTCAGACATTTGTCATAGCGAGAAACCAACTTGTCTATACCCTCTTCAAAGAAAGATGCCGCCAGTGAAGACAGCCACTGCTGAACACCGTTTTCTGCATCGTCATCGCTGTCTCAAAATCACGCTTCAAATTCAAGAACAAACCCAAGTTTCATCACCGGTCACAATTTTGTTTAGGAATTCATTGCCCTTTTCACTGCATCGGGTACGAAATTTCAAAGCACTGCCAAGTCCCTTCGTTTTGTGGACATTCGTAAGCATTTTCGGAACCCAACGGGAACACAATTTGCGATAATTTAAGCGATTTGTGACAATCTCATGCAAAACAGTTTTTGAAATTTGTGGAAGCTCATCAAAAAGCATTCTTATTGTGAACCGTCTGTTTTCACGAATTTTCTCATTCACTTTTGCAACCAAACCATCATTGACAACAGAAGGTCGCCCACTCCGTGCTTCGTCATGAACCTTGGTGCGTCCATCATTACATTGTCGAACCCACTTTCTAACCATTCCATCAGTCATTACATTTTCACCATCTCTACAAGTTGACGATGAATTACAGCTGGCTTAACTTTCTTTGCGTTCAAAAACCGTATTACAGAACGCACTTCACAGTCGGCGGGATCGGCAATCGTCTTAAACATTTTGAACGCTCACTAACACATGTAAACACAACACAATCCGGCTGCAATGGCGTCAGTGGACAGACAATGAACCAGAGACACGTGTGCACATGCGCGGAACTGCGACACTAGCGCTGCGGTGGCGGTAGAACGAAACGGTACTTACTTTCCGGACACGCTTCGTATATTAGGTGTCCTCTCCGACTAGCTGGTTTGTCGGGAATATAAATTCAATTGAATCTCATATGCGTAATTTGATATTCATGGTTCTCTTAAAAAGTAATTTTAAACTTCAAATTGTGATAGACACTTAAACCTTGTTCTTTTAGTAGCTTTGCATCTGTTCTGTTCATTGTCTACATAAAAGTCTCTAATAGAGTAACTGCATGTGCCGTCTAACATCTAATTTCACGTCGTCGGCACCTTTCTTATTCCTTATGCAAAATACGCATTTAATTTCAATATAACACATATTAAGTCTTGCAGCGTGCTAGCTGGATTAAAACATGCTGATAGAAGGAATTAAAACACAGCAACCATAATCATTGAGCTTACTAAATATATTTCTAAATATAGCTATTACATTATAAGGCTTTGTTTACAGATTTTACAGAAAAATTGATGAAACAAAAAAAAAAAGTAAAATCCTTTAGGACATTACCTTAGCTTTCAAGAAATTAAGTGAAGCACGCAATTAAATATTATTTGTGTAAATACTGGCAACGGTTTGAATCAGATTGCAACAATGAAAATTATGGTTGTAAATTATGCCCTAAAAATATTTTTACACATGTATTAAAATTAGAGAAAAAACAATATGACAACTTCATTGATATCATTAAAAAAGGTGTGTTGCTGAATTTTCAAATAATGGCTCGTACTGATCAAAAATACTATTTTAAACTTGCACAATAAACATGGAGAAATCTGATTGGTTAGATATGCTTGCATAATGACATGAATTGGCAAAATCGGTCCAGTTTTTGAAACTGGGAACTCAGTCATGGTCCCCCCCCTTAAAGAATGTACAATAAAGTAGTGTTTTTGCGATTTTTCTCGAAAATGAAGAATGGAGATAGGGAGGCAACCATTAACGATGTATCTATTCTAGGGTCGTGAGCTTTCATATAAAATAACCATTTGCGCAACCCCCCCCCGGGCGCGCGGGGGGGGCGGCTCTCTCTAGTTTTTCCCATAGAAAATGCACATTGAAGTAATTTTTTTCCGATTTCTCTTGAAAATGGAGGATGATGAGGGATAGGTGATCTTTAATGACATATGTAGGGGTCATAACCTTTGATATGAAATAAAAATTGTCGAAATCGGTCCATTGGTTGGGGCTGACGATTGGCCCTTTGATTTTTCAACTTATTTTGAATATATAGACTAGCTGCCTTCAGCCAACCTATCGCCCGTAATATTAACAGCAAGTAGCTTGCAACTTGATGAAATAAATTGCCAAAGTTTTATTTGGCGATATATTTCGAAAATGGAAGGTGGTGAATGGCAGGAGACCATTGAGGACATATCTAGCCGTCATTTGCACTTGCATCTGGGGAGTTAAGTGACGGGTCGGTTGAGAGAATTCCTCCCTCGCCAAGTGTTGACTTATGCTATCTTTCTGGGAGGGGCTACTTCCTGCGGCCTCATCAGATGTTCCGGATGGCGTCGGCTAAGACGGGAACTATAACTGCATATAGACGTCATAAGTTTCCGCATGAAATAAAAATTATCGACATCAGTCCAGAGGTTGTGCTGGGGACTGGTGCACTGGTTTTGTCAATTATTTTAAACGAGCTGCCTTTGGCGACCAACAGTGGCGGCGACTCGGGGAGTCGAAGGGGGGGGGGGGGGCAACCAACCGCTCCCACTTTTCACGGGAAAAATTAAATTTTTATATTATTTTAGCAGTCCAAAATTAAAAATTATAAAAAAAAGTGGTGTCCGGGAAGCATATAGGCATTCTGTACTCGAGCAGAGCACCATTGTAACTCTGGAGGGCTCTGATTGGACAAGCGAATCTGATGTCACTCTTCTGCACATCTAATCAACAGTGAGACACGCGTATCTTGTTTATAGTTCTTAAAACTCTAAATATATACTAATTTTTTTCTCCAAGATATTGCCTGAATTTGTTTTCGAAAGGGGAATCTTTCTTCTTCTTGATTTGGTGTCTTTAGATTTGCTTCATTATTGCTTCATTCAGATCTGAAACATTAAAATTCATATTTTAATTGTTAACTTAAACCGTAATAAATATAAGTATTGAAATGATGCCTGATATAGGATTACAAATTATAACATACGTCATCTAAAAGATAATGATTTGAAATAATTATTGCTACTTACCAGCACACAAGCCTTGTTCCAGATGGTCTAGAAGATCGAAGATTCCATTTCGTGTCCGATGTCCTTATTCTTCTATCCATGAATACACATCGGAAACACTTTTAAGGTTGCTTCGAACGATGGTTTCATCTTCAACGATTTTAACAACTTTGTTTACAAAAGAAGGGGGAAGATTGGAATTCTGAATATCGATGGCGTATTACGCAAAGAACATTTCGCTATCTCTAGCTGAAAGAATCAGTCAGAGCGTGGTCAGAGGTAAACAAACAAGTTAAGCATAGTTACGTCAGATTCGCTTGTCCAATCAGAGCCCTCCAAAGTTACAATGGTGCTCTGCTCGAGTACAGTATGCCTATATGCGTCCGGGAAACTTAAATAAGTGTTTGTTGTTGCTTGATTTTTAATTAACCATCTGACATTCACGAGAATTTGAAGCCAGATGTCTTTAAGGTATCTGACTACGTCTAAAAGACGGTTTTGGGTCGAAATTCACAATTTTTTTTTTATGGTTTTACTTTAAAGCCCATTTATTTAGCTTTCTAAATCTGGGTTTATTTTATTTTTACGATGAATAGAAACGGAGATATAGATTTTTTTATAAAACACGGTAGCTGAAAACGAAACCGGCAGTTGGCTGTTTCCCCTCGTTATAACAAATACACCGCATTCTTAAGTATAAATTAATTTGCTTTTTATTTATTTCGATTTATTATACACTCTATCTGCAAGTCATGTCAATTTGAATAAGATTTTGAGTTTCGACAAGCTACTATGAACATTTTTGCCAAAATGCACATTTGTGGAGTTACAAAATTCACGTTTTGGGACATCGATAGCTTAATTGTTGTTTAATGATTGATTTTATGGTCTTAAAAGAGTATTTCATGAACTGGGAATAGTTCCTGGACAATATATACATTGAATTAATATCTTAACCTCACTAACCATAGAATCGTCACTTCTAAGAGATAGTCTTTGGCAGGAACAAAAAACGCTAGAAAAAAAGTACGGGCTCTCAGAATGAAAAAATGTGATAAGATTTTGAATAAAGAACGTATATCTTACAAATGTGACAAATTTCAAAAGAAGTTAAATAAATATATTTTTAATGAAAAGCAAATTAAAACTTTAAATGCGTTTTTTGGAAAACTTATATTTTGTCAAAACTTACTTACGCAGAACAAGATATCTCAAAACATTATCTATATATTTCCTTGAAATTTTGTATATATGTTGTCTTAAGTGTAGTAAAGGCAATGAACTAGAGATATAGTTTTGAGATCAATAGTTTTTGATTTAGAGCTGCTTACTGTTGATTATACCTCTGCATTTTGTGAAATTTTGAATGAGAGAATACTCGACTGGCCATAACTTTCCTATAAATGCAAGTAATCCTTAGATCCTATTTCATTGCCTTCACCATAGCTGTAAATGTGCTGTGTAGAGAAATAATTTAAATTTTTGGATTAGAATTTCTGCTAGAGTGTTTTGCTTTTTGCTCTAATTTTATCCATTTTTACTTTCTCGTATACGAAGTATACAAAGAGAAAGTATTGTAATCGTCAAAAAATTCGAACTCGAGATTTTGACGAATCTCCGCGTTTTAGACCTCCCTGAGTCCGAAAAACACAATTTTGGAATCATGTCTGTCTGTCTGTGAACAAGATTACTCGAAAACTATTAGAGCTACGGGGATGAAATTTGGTATGTGGTCTTTAAACATAATTTGTATGTTTCTTTCAAATTTTGGACAAAATTCGTCAACGGGAAGTCTGTCTGTCCGTATGTCCGAAGTCATGTGAACACTAAAACTCAAAAACTTGAATAGCTAGATGGATAAAATTTGGTACACGGTTTTATCGTCATGAGTGTAGATCCGTATCAAATTTTGGGCCAAATCTGTCAAAAGGTTGACTGTCTGTCGGTCTGTATAAGCGCATCTCCAACGAGTCCGCTATCTTCACGCGCTTGCGTATTGATCGCAATCTTCTGTGCACGATGTTTATTGACTCCTGCTTGGCGCTTTTTTTTCATCCGATTCTCCATGCGCATGCGTTCTTGGTAGCAATCTGTGAACGCGGAAGGATTGTCCTTGAGCCAAGAAAGAGTAGAAATCGGTATTCATTTAATCGGAACGGATCTTTGAATTTGATTTTTTACCTAAATATTTTCTGATAGTCATTGGATCCTGGGTTACAATAGGTTCGAATTTTTTTTATCCACGCGGGAGGAGGGGAAACAGCACCTTTTTCGAGAAGTATACGAGAAAGTTTAGGGGAGACCACTCCCGCTGGTTTACCTAAATTATCTCATTTTACTGAATCTCAAGTGACATAAAATTTCCTGACTGGTATTAATGATTGTTTTGAATCATATTGAGTCAGAAAATGAACTGAAATTGCACATTAAAGCGCTTTTTCAAAAATTCGTTCCCGCACGTAGTCAGATACTTAAATGCCTAAAAATGAGAGACCAATTTGTTCGCCGGGAATATGATTTCAATTGAATCTTGCATCATTTTATATTCCTGGTTCAACTAACAACGTAATTTTAAACTTCAGCTTGGGGTATATAGTTAATCCATGTTCTTTTAGTGGCTGTCACCTCCTCTGATCATTGTCTACATGAATGCCCCTATTGGAGTTAAATAACTGACCATGTCGTGTAACAAGTAATTGCACATGTCGGCGCTATCTTCACTTTCTTGTTCCTCTTGCAAAATCTGCATTTGATTTCAACATTAAAATGACGCAGCACATGTTATGGCTAGCGACATGTTCGCTGAAAAAAGAATTAAAAGATAGCAACCATAATGATTCAGGTCACTGGATATATTTCCTAATATAAGTAAATCTCAGAGAGCTTGTTTTACAGATTCCACAAGAATTTTCATGAAATAAAATATGAAAGCAAAATGTATTAGGATATTACCTCATCTTTCTACAATGAAAGAGAAACACGCAATTGAAAATTTATTTAAACAATGGAAACGGTTTGAATTGCGTTGCAACAATGAAAAGGATTGTTGTAAATTATACCAAAAATATTTTTTATAATTTATTAAACTTAAAGGAAAACTTGTAAGGCAACTTAATTGATATCATTGAAAAGGTAATTTTTTAAACTTTCAGCTGGTATAAAAATAATTTTTGTGCTGTAATATTTTTGGAAGGTATTAAGGAAAAACGCCAAAATTTCGCTTAATTTTTAATTAATTAAAATTTTGAAAAAATTGTTCCGAAGTGCACATTCCCACCCTTCAAACTAAGTTTGTGCCAAATATCGTAGCCCTAGGTCCAGCGGTCTGCCCTTTAGAACAGCAACACACACATTCTCTTTTCTTATTAGCAGAGATAGAGATATGTAGATATGCATTTATAGGTTTAAAATTTGCTAATAATTATTTTCACTTGTTTCAGCTATTATTTTATTTTTTATGAGATTTAGAAAATAATCTGCGAATTTTTTTCAATATCAACACGGTACATTTCATTTCCTGAGATTTATGTTCATAATTCTTCATTTTTCTATTATTGCTTGTCGTTCAGTCATACAATTCTTACTGCACCGACATTATACAAATAGCTAATTATTCCAAATAACTAATTATTATAACTGAATTCGCTAATTAATGTTTAATTAAATATATAATTAATTATTATGTATTATTTTGAATCTACTCTAAATTAGAGAAATTTTGCTTGCCCCCGTCAGAGATGTCTTGCCCACCCCCGCCGGAAAATTTCTGGTGCCGCCACTGCTTACCACTAGGCCACCGCAGCTTCAGGGGGTGCTATGAAGCCAAAACATTAGTTTTTAAAGCAAAATATTGCTACAAAAATCTTTCTGTGGGTGTATGGCGTAAACAGTCCAACACGCAGGATAATGGAGGATGAAGGTTTATTCTCAAATATGCAGGAAAACACGTAGCACAGGTAAAATGAAACAATAGATCTTGCACATATTAGCAACGCAAACAGACAACAATTCACAGGTAATAACAGTTCAGCACCTTGGTATTTAGCAACACAAACAGTCAGCAAATAACTAATAACGACAATAACAGCACTTTCAATAGCGCTCAGCTCACCTGCTTCCTAGCTCGCACTGCAGACGAAACTCCAAAGTCGTTCCAGTGGATCAATACACAACTCTCTGATCCGAGCGCGGACCTTATATACTCTCCCCGACAGGCCGTGACGTCACATGGAGTTTTCTCGTACATTCAAGCGTATTTTCTTTCCTAATACAGATATCGGGAAAAGGGTCGCATTTTCTGGAATCATCATTTGTCGCCAAGTAGCCAAAATGGTCGCCAAGGTCAGGAGTCTAAGCCCAGCCATCCCATACTTATCCCTGTAAAACTCTATTCCCAAACATAAGACTAGTCAGGCAGGAAAGCGACATTACATTTTTGCAACATTTTGATTGAAGGAGAGGCATAAAAAGAATACCATACACCTGGCGCCATCTGCGTTTGTCAAGCCACTGTTGACGACTGGGATGAAAACAAATCATATTATTTTCTGATGGCCACCGCTTATTCTCACTACGCCCTGGCCATGATGACAAAACATTAATGTGTTTCGGTCACTTTTTAAAGTCAAATTCGATGGGGGTGGGCGATAAAAGTACCATGGCCCGGGAGGTCCGTCCTGGTCGGCAAAATCAAATATGTAACTAGGAAGAATAGCAGCACTAGCTCGATCACTGCATACATAAAACAATAACTAAAGTAACTATTTTGTATTTTTCGCCTTTTGTCGGTAAATTGCCGATGTGTGAAAGAAAGACTGGTGGTGGAGGCGCGATTTCGCTACTTGTCTGCAGAGATCGAGGGCGTCAAACGACGATATACGTTACTAATAAAATGTTTTTTCCTGGATTTTTTTAGTTTTGAGATTTATGTGCCCTATGTAGTTTATGAAGGAAGGTAGGCATGTTGCATGTCTTCCCTCCACCCCGGACGGCAAAAGTTGCATCTAAGTCATTGCTTTCACTGTGGATCTTTGGTGGAAAAACGTTTCGAACCTGAAACCAGGGCCAGACGAACACTCCTTTAGTCCGTGCCCCAGCACGGTGTAAAAAAATCGAGGGGCGCGAAAAAATCGAGGGAAAAAATTTCATTAAAAATTCTAAAAAACAATAAAACAATTTTTAACCGACATTTCCGGCTAGCTCACGGGAAGTGAAATGGACGGTTAAAATAAAACTGGACCATAGTTGAATTAAATTAAATTTATTGTTCTCACATTTTTCCACATAAAACAATTCTGGATTACTATGATTACATAAACGAATAAGTTACAGTATTCAACTCTCTTCGCATGGCGAGATTTGTCCGTCCCCGTGAGAGAGAAAAACGACCGTCCTCGCAAGAACAGTCAAGTCACTCTGTCTATCGTCCTTCACCTGGAAAAAGTTCTTGCAGCGCCATCCACCGGCAGGAGGGTGAGACAAAATATGATTGTCACAGACTCCCCCTCTGGTTCCAACGTCTACCAGACCGTCTCGGTGAGGAACCAGAAATATGTCTTTCGTGGTCTTCCACGTTTTCTAAGGGGGTGCACCTGAGTCGCACTTTCGTCCTGTTTGTACACTTTCAGTGCTGATGCGTGGTATGTTCCCACGGGTTCATTTGGATTGTCTGGGTTGGCGATTGCATAAGAAGTGGGTGCTTTTTTGGGTGAGGATGATGTAGGGTCCATCTCTTTTTGGCATAAACTTGGCAGTACGCCCCTTTGAGGCGTTACTCAAATGATGAGTAGTGACAAACACCCGGTCTCCAGGAAAATAATTAGAAGCCTTCCGTCGCTTTCTATAACCACATTCCTTACGCAAATCTTGTTGCATCAGATTTCATCATCTCAGCAACTTCTTTGGCCTCAGCCATAAATTTTGAGAATCCTTTTAGATAAGGAGTAATTTCTGATACAAATGTATCTTTGAAGGTAACACTTCGTAGGTCATTTTGAACCTCGTCGACTGTGCGAAGTTCTCTGCCAAAAGTTAGGAAGGCAGCAGTTTGACCAGTCGAGGAACACTTGGCTGTGTTCATTGCAAATCTGACGGAGGGAAGTTTTTCACACCAAGAGTCATGTTGGTCTTCCACCAGGATGGCAAGACGCGGTTTTAGATCACGGTTTTTTTTTGACAGGATTTGCTTGTGGATGGTATACCGGAATAAATGATTGGTGGATTTTCAGAAGGTAACACATTTGTTGCATAACAGCGGAGACAAATTGGGTACCGTTGTCGCTGATGACTTTCTGGGTAACCCGAACCTGAGGAAAACTTCTAACATAAGCACAGTTGCAAACTCTCTTGCAGATTCATTTGGCAGGGCAAAAAGTTCTACCCATCTAGTGGGATCGTCTTCAACAATGAATATCCACTTTTTCTTATTTTTGCTCTCTGGGAGAGGGCCGAAGAGATCTATTGCTATGGTTTCAAATCTTTGTGCTTGCACTGAAGTTTGTAGCAACCCAGCAGGTTTTTGGTATGAGACTTTGAATGGGGCACAATCAAGACATAGTTGGTTAGGAACTTCCTCATACCGATCCAGAAATAACAATTTGCTATTCTTTGGTAAGTTCCATCTAAACCATAATGTGCAGCATTAGGAGAGTCATGGTGTTCCTTCAAGATCTTGTCCCTTTCATGGGAAGGGACAACCAACTGAGCTTCTTCACTTTCAGAGTCATGGGAATATCTATAAAGTACGCCCTGATTCATGAGATACCCTCTTTCTAACCGACTGGCATGGTTAACGTCTTTATCATCATTCTCGAAGCAATGGATGATTTTTCGGAGATCTTCATCTTTTAGCTGTTCTTCTCTCATCTCCACGGGAGATCTTGCAGGGAAGTCTATGGAAACTGTATTCTCTTCAAAGGGAGGTATTTCTTGATCATAGTCCAGCCAAGATAGCATGTCTGCGACTACATTGGATTTTCCAGGTATTTACTCCAGATTTAGATTAAAAGATTGTAGCTCTAATGCCCAACGGGCTACCTTCCAGAGGTTGATTTCAATTTCATTAGCCACTTGAAGGGCTGGTGGTCAGATGCTACGGTGATTTCGGAACCTTCTATCTAACCTCTAAATTTGTTTAATGCCCAGACGACCGCAAGGGCTTCTCGTTCTGTGGTTGAATAATTTCTCACAGCAGAATTTAACAGTCTGCTGGCAGATTCTATAGGATGCTCTTCC
>BGPR01019809.1:4183-17388 GCA_013235015.1 Araneus ventricosus
TACTCCCCTACTTGTATGCTACTTTTAATGCAAAATATGACGAGGAAACGTAAATATACCATACTCCTGGTTCCATTTAAGCATGTTAACACTCATCGCGGCAATGGCGCGCTTTTGTCCTACTCCCCTACTTGTATGCTACTTTTAATGCAAAATATGACGAGGAAACGTAAATATACCATACTCCTGGTTCCATTTAAGCATGTTAACACTCATCGCGGCAATGGCGCACCTTTGTCCTACCCCCTGCGCTAAGAATTCCCCTCTAACGCTAAAGTTAAAACAAAACGCAAATTCCTTTAAAATTTTTTTATGTTACTATAATTCAATACCTTTACCTGTCTATCGCTTCCTACAACAATAATAAATAATAATCCCTGTAATGATTTCAAAACATAAGAAATAATAAAAGAAAAATTGTAAATCTTGCCTAAGTTTAGAATTTATCTAACTTACGATAGTTCTTAAAACAAGGCACTACGCGCAATGCAGGTCGAATCTGGTGGGAATTGCAGACGACACACTTCCGTGTTGGCGTTCCTATTAGCACAAAATATTTTACAATATCTCGTCGATGTTGCTACGATATTCTGAACGCCACACAATGTCGTGAAGATATCACATAAATATTGTAGAGAGTATTGTGCTAATAGGGGTAGCTTTAGCTGATATTCGGGTATTGTATAAATGTGATGTTGGCCTTCCATTTTCGACACATCGGAACATTTATGGTGGATGAAATAATTTCCAGGAACTGGTGTATCCTTGCGTTCACTGGAACTTATTAGCGAACGTATTATTTCCTTTGGAAACCACATATGAGGTTGCTTTCCACCGACTTTGGTTTATAAAGTAATTGGTATATAAATAATTTTGTGAAAAAATAATTATATGGACTGGGATGCGGTGGAAAGTTAATAAATAAGTCACCAGACACGCTGCAACAATATAGAAAATCATTGTGTAGAGGACGAGTTATCTCGTTCCTAGCTCACAGGGAATAATCTTGAAAGACGAGATATCTCGTCCGTCGCAGCGAAAGTGTTAAACTACGCCTTTTCAGTCAGACAACTCTGGTTCTTTATAAGTGATTTCAAATTGAAAATGCAACTTATGTTGTTGACAGCATGACAGTTTCCTTAAAGAGAAAACAAAAGATCAACATTCTTTTATCAGCAAAGAAAAGGCACATATCTCTCTTTCCTTATTGACTACCCTTTAGCTGTATACAATATTTTGCTTTCAATACACTTTTATTTCACTTGGTTTGTTTCATGTTTGTAAAGATAGAATTTTGAAATCAATTTCCTGATGTGCTAGAATTTTGAAATATCGTACAATTATGCATTTTCGTTGACAAAACACTAATTTAATATTTTCATAACTTAATTATCAGTTAATCGATTAATTATTAACTGCAGTTATTTAGTAATTATTTATTTATAATTGAACATGAGATACTCCCCGGGTGCCGCAAATGTACAACACGATGCCTACAGAAGAAAGTAAACAAAACAATTAAATTTTTGAAAGACAATTCTTTACCCAAAAAATTAAATAAGCAAAGAAGAAAATTAAAAGAAGAAGAAAACAAACAAATAATGCAAAATATTGAAATAAAGTAGAGAATACATTAAAATAATAAAATAATAATAATAACAAAACATCGTGCTGAACTCCATCAAAAAAATGAAAATAAAAATTTCGATAATCAAGGAATGAAAATTCTGCAGAAGTAAAAGGTACAAAATACCATCTGGGACAAAAAGAAAGAGAAAATATATACCAAAAAAAGGGGGGAGGATACATGGAAAAAACGGAGAAGAAAACAAACATCATTGAAATAATATTGAGCAAAATGGTTTTACAGAAGGTACATAAATTTTTCTCATCAATAGGAACAACATTATTTATAATTACAAATGTGAACTATTTATGAAAAAGATAAGAAAGAGGACTTTGTGTTAATGAATGAAATCAGGGCGACAGGCCAGTCCTTTTCTGAAACGCCAAGTTGGTTGGTTGGTTTGGGATTTATTGGCGCAAGAGCCAAATTTGGCCATGCTGCGCCAAATTCTGAAACGCCAAGTTTTTGCTGTAAGATTTCCGGCAATTATGGACATGCAGCCACGGAAAAAGAACGTTTTGAACAAACTCCGTTTTGAATTTCTCCTGAAGAACAGTCACACACGTCACTAGTCTGTCGATGGAACCTTTTTAAATATTTTCCAAAATTGCCAAGTCCAGTAAGGAACTGAGTCACTTTAAAAGAGCAGAAGTTGAAAGAATTTCGTTCAAGCCTGTATTTAACCGTTGAAAAGAACTTTTTTGCGTGGCTGGCTTTTGGTGAAGAAGCATATCCTTCTTCCCACTGGCACAGGAGCTTTTGATTACTGAGTCTTTTCCAACGACATTTGGGAATTCCGAAGTTTATGTTAATTGGCATATTAAGGGCATTCTTTGCCAAAAAATCGGCTCTTTCATTGCCAAGGATCCCTCATCCTTTCACATGAGTGAAGAAAATATCCATATCATTCTCTTTAAGAGTTCAATAATCAAATTGAATTTTGATTTCCTATCAGTGGCGCCACCTGCTAATGAATTTGAGAAAAAAAATAGATTTCAGGATTCGGTAATATTTAAGTAATAAATTATAAATTATAGACTGAAAAGTAGAAAATAATGAAACTAAAAATATATATAATACTGATAAAAGTATCTATTTTAAAATTGTTTTTCTAAATTCATTTCATTTGAAATAGACTGAAACCTCTTTTGTGAGTAATTTTGCTTGAACTCCGATTCGTTCCTAAATGTCTCATAATATATATATAACGTGGCAGGTGTTCGATGTTGCATCGCCTCAAACAATAGGGAAAACATTTTTAATAATACAAGCTCAATTTACAATTATTTAAGCAGGATTCAAAATCACACTTCAAAATAATAAAAAAAAATAATGAAATGTTTTCGAAACAAATTAAATTTTTAGAATTCCCTTGCAACTTTACAATATTCCCACTAAGGATTATTGTACTAAAGATAATCATTTTAATCTCTAATTGCAATAAAATGATAAATAAATATCGCAATATACCCAATAATAAAAACTAATTTTTAACATATTCTGTGATAAAATTTCGCGCAAGAAAAAAATATTTATTTATGGTGAACCAATAAGTTTGATAGCAAGGAAAGTCCCTTTATTATCATGAGATGCTGAATGATGTAAAAAAAGGACACTTTCAAATTTAATAAAAATTAAATTTTATGAATATTGTCTGAAATTATAATTATATTTTTCTTTAATTGTCGCATACACTTGGCATAACGTAATTCCTCACAGGATGAAAAATGTCTTAAGAACTTAAACAATGTAATAAAGTTTAAACAACGTTTAAGTCGCGTGCAATTGCAGCTGCAAACGAAACAAAGAACAATGGAAATCAACATCATTCAAAGAAAGTCAAAAAACAAAGATAAACTCAGAGGGAATAAAAACAAGGAATCCATTCTAGTCCATTTTATCAAGGGCTAAGGACTTTATTCGAAATGGACTCAAAATAATAATTGGAAAGTTTTTCTGTAAGAAGCTTGCATTACGCCAAATATAGTTTCTCTTATCCCGAAATTTTCCAACAAAAGCCAAAGGAGATCTGTACATCAAAAGGCATTATTTTAAAAGAAAGAAGAAAACCAAACACAAACATAAAAACCCTAATAAGATTGATTTAGAAATATCAGCCATCTGGCTTTTAAAAGTAGCCATCATAAAAATAAACTTACCCCATGCCAAGAATAGAGAAAAAAAGAGAAAAATTGTCCTCACGCTATCACAATCCCACACTTACTTTCTTTTAAAAAAGGAATCAACAAATTTTTTAACGAAACACTATTACCATGGCGCCATCTATATTCGAGGGAACAAAACAGGAGGAGTAAGAACAGAAATTGTTTAGGGAATGGAACTATTTAGACATATTAACCACCAGGTGGATAAAGCACGAACACCGCAACCGGAGCCCGCGTCCATCTCAACCAAAAGCCCCATCCACTTTATTGTAAAACAAAATTTACAAAACAATTGACAATTTCCAGAAATGTACAGAATTGAAAATGAAAAATATCAATAACAAAGGGATAGAAAAATAAACTTAAACAATATCAAAACAACAACCTATACATAAAAGCAGTTCCAAATGTTTCACAATATCAGTCTCTTCTGAGCGCCCAATTACGAGGCGTGTCCGGAAAGTAAGTATCGTTTCGCTCTACCGCCACCGCAGCGCTAGTGTCGCAGTCCGCGCATGTGCACACGTGTCTCTGGTTCATTGTCTGTCCACTGACGCCATTACAGCAGGATTGTGTTGTGTTTTCAGGTGTTAGTGAGCGTTCAAAATGTTTAAGACGATTGCCGATCCCGCCGACTGTGAAGTGCGTTCTGCAATACGGTTTTTGAACGCAAAGAATGTTAAGCCAGCTGAAATCCATCGTCAACTTGTAGAGATTTATGGTGAAAATGTAATGACTGATGGGATGGTTAGAAAGTGGGTTCGACAATTCAATGATGGACGCACCAATGTTCATAACGAAGCACGGCGTGGGCGACCTTTTGTTGTCAATGATGGTTTGGTTGCAAAAGTGAATGAGAAAATTCGTGAAAACAGTCGGTTCACAATAAGAATGCTTTGCGATGAATTTCCACAAATTTCAAAAGCTGTTTTACATGAGATTGTCACAAATCGCTTAAATTATCGCAAACTGTGTTCCAGTTGGGTTCCGAAAATGCTTACGGATGTCCACAAAACAAAGCGACTTGGCAGTGCTTTGACATTTCTTACCCGATACAGTGAAGAGGGCAATGAATTCCTAAACAAAATTGTGACCGGTGATGAAACTTGGGTTTGTCATGTCACTCCAGAATCCAAACAATAGTCAATGAATTTCATCTGGCTTAACATTCTTTGCGTTCAAAAACCGTATTACAGAGCGCACTTCACAGTCGGCGGGATCGGCAATCATTTTAAACATTTTGAACGCTCACTAACACCTGTAAACACAACACAATCCTGTTGTAATGGCGTCAGTGGACAGACAATGAACCAGAGACACGTGTGCACATGCGCGGAACTGCGACACTAGCGCTGCGGTGGCGGTAGAACGAAACGGTACTTACTTTCCGGACACGCCTCGTATTTTGATCTTCTGTCAGGTTAGAAAATTTTAGCTTTTAAAGTAAATGAATCGATCTATTTTATATTTAATTATATCTCTGAAATCTCTAGAATACTTTAAACATGATTGTTTAAGAAAATATGCGTATAAATAGGAGCTATCTGCTTTTGAACTGAACATGAAAAATGGAGAAAAACGGTTGCGCTGCTCGGAGGATTAAACAAATAAAAGTGTTCAATGAATAAAAGTTTTTTTTCACTATTCAGTCTGAAACATATTCAAATCGCATTAAAGCAATCAGTTGTTACCTCTAGAACATATAATTTTTGCCACTATGAATCACACATGCACAATTGTTGCCACTAGAGCCATTAGTTATTGCCACTATGAACCGGTTTTGAACAGGAATTAATATTTACGAATATGTTTGATTATTAATTTAATCTTTTCATTTGAAAGTTGGTTATTGGCTACATTTTTAAACCTTTGATCTTGAATTTGTATGGGAGGTTGCTTCATATACCATGACAGAGTAAATATGCATGATATAGCATATTGCAATGGCTTACCAATTTCGCCACAACTACAAAATGGTGGGGGTGCCAATTCGAACCATGGTCATTTGACTGCCAGTATCCATCTTCAGAAGGAGACCGGTGTTCGGGCACGCAATTAAAATCCCATTCTCACCAGCGGGGGTCCGCCGTCGGTCGTGTGGGTGATCGTCTGCCACACTGTTGTAAATGGAGTTCGATACATCTTTAATTTCTTATGTTCCCATAAGAAATAATCATAGTTTATATCGATTTTAGTGTGCATTTATGAGTTATAATTCTTAGGTTTTAAAAAAGGGTAGTTTTAAGTAAACCGGTTGTAACGTCATCGTCTTTTGACTGCTATTTTCTCAGAAATTAGGGTTGAGAGATGTATGGATCTTTGGACACGTTTTTTCCTCTAAGAATGAGGAATCACGCTATGCCAAGCTTACTTTTTAATTAAGGGAGATCCTGTACACTAAAATTTCTTTGAAATCTTGTTAATACATCCTACGGCTTCAAAATCTTCTAGGATACTGACACATATAGGTATATATAGTTTTTCTTTAACTCAATCTAAGTGGAAAAAAAGTATTAAATTATATTTGATAAAAATTCAAAAGAATAAATTCATTTTTCTCCTTCACTGAATTGTTGCCTATATAAAATAAAAATATTTTAATGAATTAAAAAATTGCGTGGGAATGCCATTTAAAAAATTCATTCTTGAAGAGTTACCATAAAGTAGAGTAAACAAAAAGTTGTTTACCGTATTATGAAACAAGATTCTATCGCTCGTTTTTTCCCTTTAGTACGTCGTTTTGGAACGTCGTTTCAATGTGATTAGTTTTAAATTCCCCTTACATTTTGAATGTCTATATTAAAGAATAATTAACGTTAGAAATCCTTGTATAAAAAGAGAGTAAATTAATTCATGAAATCAGAACAGAATCTATGCTTACATTTATTTCTAATTCCATAAAATGAACTAATAATCTCTTTATTTATAACGAGGCTATAACTGAATTTAAAATCATGAAACCTTTTTTTCTAATTTTGCTTATTTTCCTTTCATTTTAAAAGTGAAAAGTCTTTTTTATTCTTTAGTTTTTTTTTAGATTAGCTTAATTCAATTATTGGAAGCAAATGCGGAGTTATTTATTTAGTGATAATAGCAAATCCGATAGCAAATTAAATAAATACTGAAATTAAATTATATTGTTTAAAACCAGCGGGAGTGGTCTCCCCTAAACTTTTTCGTATACTTTCTAAGTGGAGATTCGTAGTGGAGATACTTTCTCTTTGTATACTTCGTATACGAGAAAGTAAAACAAAAAAACAAACAAACCTGAAATCAAATATCTGTTGCCACGTTTCAAAAAAATATTACTTTGAAGCAGGCGCGATAAAATAGGCAATGCAATAAATACTAAAGCGAACATTCTGCTTTGGAATTGAATTCCCAAGAAAACAATTTATACTACCACAACCGTAACAATTCCAAAAGCGCGTGAATAAAAGATTTTCTGAATAATGAGATCGGTTTGATTTACAACAATAAAAAATTGTTAACAATTGATGCTTGAAAACATTATTTATTGTTGTAAATGCTACCAACACGCATGCGCATGAGAATCGGATTAAAGGAAATTGAATGTGCAATTTGAACGCCTCTTTTTGACGGATTTGGACCAAACTTTTATACGGACCTACATTCATAACGATAAAACTGTGTACCAAATTTTATCCATTTAGCTATTCAAGTTTTTGAGTTATAGCGTTCACATGACCGCGGACATACAAATAGACAGACTTCCCGTTGACGGAATTTGTCCAAAATTTGACAGAAACCTACAAATTTTGTTTAAAGATCACATACCAAATTTCATCCCCGTAGCTTTAATAGTTTTCGAGTTATCGTGTTCACACACAGACACACACACAGACAGACATACAGACATAATTCCAAAATTGAGTTTTTTGGACTCAGGGAGGTCTAAAACGTGGAGATCCGTCAAAATCTGGAGTTCGAATATTTTGACGATTACAATACTTTCTCTTTGTATACTTCGTATACGAGAAAGTAAAAATCAAGATATAGCATCAGAAATAGCATAAATATTGAAAAAAGATCCTATTTGTGAAGTTCCCAATGCTTCATAAAAAACATTCGGACATTAAACTGAGTTTTATTGAGAAAACTACACAATTGAAAACCCATCAGCTTGAATAAATATGATGAAGTTTCTAATTCTTCTTGGTCTAGTGTTAATGTATGGGAGTAACTTACATTTCCGGAGTATATTCAACGGAAATTGGCTCACATACGTGTTTCACTTGGAGAAAAATTTTCATTCAAAACCCAGGAGGGCCAACTCAACCTTTTGGTTTTAGATAGTAGATTGCCTCTCCGAGGAAAATCTTCAGCACCTAGTAATCAGGTTTCTGAAGCCGACTTTGATCTACCAGTTTTTTAATAATGCTGATTAAAAATACCACAGAGCTATAAATAAACTGACTGGCTAATTTGAAATTACTGGTTAATTATTGGAAATACAGATCCAATGTGGCCAAAACTGGAGCATCTACCCTATAAGTTATGAAACAAAACCAATGTTGAAAAAATGAATAAAAAAAGTCGTTATGTGTTAACAACAAAACTATTTCAATCGCGTTTTTTCCGTCATAAGAGAAAAGGTCCAAGAACAGCCTTCTTCCGCTTGAAGGCAGAGAGGCTCCGCGAAGTTTCTGGTAGTCACAAGATGGCCGCCGCTCCTCTGACAGTTACTTCACTCGCGCCTGCAGGGAAGGATAGGATTGCCCACTCCTTCTTATTCATACCTCCATGAAAAATACCACCAAAGGATAGAATCCACAACCATCTTCTTTTGATTCGTGCTCTTCAGCCATGCTGTGCTTTCAAGACATTATGGTTCTTTAGGTGTTGCCCATGTATTTCTGTACACACCACCGAGCTTTCATCTAAAATAGCATTATGTTGACGCATGATAATAATATGATCTCATGACTCTCTGTTCCCATAATGCCTGCTGGAATTTTTTTGTTTTCTTAATTATCTGGAAAAATTTCTGGATTTTTTTACCTTCTCGTATACGAAGTATAATAAGAGAAAGTACTGTAATCATCAAGAAAACTTGACCTCTAGATTTTGAGGAACCTCGACGATTTAAACCTCAATGACTCCAAAAAGCACAATTTTGGAGTTATGTCTGTCTGTCTGTGAACGCGATAACTGAATTACTTAACTCTTTAATCCCGAGGCGATATTTTTCTTATAGCCCTTTTAAAACCGGGACTTTTTGGGAGGATATGACATGAATTGGACTCTTCCAACCTGGGTGGTCATTTAAATTACCACCCCCTGCTGTAACCTTCCCTTAAGGTGCACATAAATGGGCTGTGACGTGCAAGGATAATTAGACCCCCCCACCGCGCTTATCTCCTAAGCGATCTGGAACCCTCACCTCCCCTCAAAAGAAGCCAACCGCCTCAGACTGGCATTCGTCGCTGTTAAGGGGAAATTTTTAGACCGCCCCGAACCACCTCACTCGATGTGAGAGGGTTAAATAGCTAGGTGAAAAAATTTGGTACAGAGTTTTATCATCAAAATTGTAGACAAAATCCGACAACGATTAGCTGTCTGAATATTCGCATACATATGAACACGATAACTCCAAAACGCAATGACTTAGATCAATGAAATTTGATATGTGGTCTTCTAACACTAACTGTAGACTTGCATGAAATTTGGTTTCAATCAGTGGGGGAAATATCGATTAATTATATGGATGAATTATATATCACTGTCAAATTTTGAACGAAATACATCAAATGGCAGTCAGTCTGCTTGTCCGTTCATATGCATATTAACAATGTAACTCAAAAGCACAATTAGCTATATGGATGAAATTTGGAGAATGGTTTTTTCAACAGAATTTCCTATTAGTACAAGATGTCTTACAGTATTCACGCGGTATCTTTACAATGTTGTGCGGTATTCAAAATACCACCGTGGAAACATCGCAAAATATCTTGTGCTAATAGTGCTATAGATGCACAGTGGTTCCCAATTTAATGTGGAACATTATAAAATTTGCATATTTTTTAGAATATCTTCCGAAAACCTGCATGGAATTTTTTTAGAATTTCGAACATGTAAAGATTAGGATTAAACTCACATTTTACAGTGAAGATTCGATCACGAGAGTATTTAGGGAACGACCAGACACTAATGAAGACAAAAAAAAATCGATTCATCCCGTTTCCAAGAAAGCTGGTAACGAGATGAAACTTTCATCAATGATTGTGTTTGATGTGCAAAATATTTACAAGCATTTTCGTAAACATGACACAAACATTCGAAAAGGTATAACGGTTTCTTAAAAAAATCATAATTTTTTCCGCATGCTCTTTGCTTATAACTTACAGAGTTTTAAAACAAATTGTATGAAACTTACAGAAAACGTGACAATATGTTAGAGAAGCATTATATTAAAAATTTAAAGTAAATACAGTGCACTCCCGATTATCCGGGTTAATCACCGGGAGGGATCGCACGGACAATAGGAAAACACGAATAATCCGAAAACTCCTTTTTATTAAAGAAAAAATCAACACCAGTACAAAAATTACTTACATTTGCATAACATCAAACTAGGAATTTTCCTTTTAACATTTACTGCTTAAAAAATCTGTAATGCGTCTTTGCTTCTGCTGTTTGTTCGTCTCTTGTCGTATATCGACACATATTTTACGAACCGCAGTAATGTTACCGTAATCAAATCCTCTTTGTCCCATATAATCAAAGTTCCCACAGATTGTAGAGAAGCAGAATGAGAAATTGTATTTCCCTCATTTAGTAGATCTTCTGCATCAGAACTAGCTGATTCTCCATTATCAAGTTTTTGAAGGATTTCTGATTTTTGTTTAAAATTTAAAGCGTTTCGTTTCACACCACTCATTTTTACCAGTACAAATTTCACGCTACTAACTGACGATAAACAAGACGGAAAAAACTAAAGGAACACGTGCGAAAGTGAAAGAAGACGAAGAAGTTAAAGAATGACGTGTCAGAGAGAAGCATGTTCGTACGAGAATGAAGTAGCAGGAAGTGGATGATTCATTTCTCGGAAAATTAGGGGTTGAACCGGTAGAGATTGCACGTGGAGGAAGAAAAAAAATCTATTCTGTAGCCTCCGCCGTCACGGCTCACTAGTTTCAAAGAATGAATCTCTCGATCGAATATCAACATCGGTTTTACATGCATGATAAGCGCGAAAATGTTTCTCTTTAAATTTTGTTGTGAGTCCGGAATGAGCACGGATAATCCGCAAACCGGATAATACGCGCATGGATAATGGAGAGTATACTGTACTGTGAATATTAAAGGAAATATGAATATTTTAGTAAATGATTTTTTACTGCGCATGTGCGAAATGTAGCGTAATTTTACTTGAGAGACAGATATATAGGGAAACTTATATAATAATTCCAGTTCAATACCATTAGTATTAAGAATGATATAAGCATTGAAACTTGGTGAATTTCGATACATCGAAGAGAAGCTAAATGATGAGAGTTCTTGCACAAACTGATATTTTTTACTTGACTCTTCGAATAGTAATTGTCGAACTGTAATTTAAATTATGCATTTAACTTTTTTAGGTTCAGACGTGGTAATTGGGAACGGTGACTACAGAGTGTACTGGTGAGACCCTAGTGAACTGAAAAGCATGTGTTTTGATTAAGACACTCCAGAGGAAGAAGACAAACACTTTCCTACTTTTCACAATGTTATTTGGTAACGTTCGTTACCTTTAATTGCAACCATGTTCAGAAAAGTAAAATATCAAAATTTCTTCAGTTACATTTTTCGCTCTCTACACTGGTTAGAAGCAATCGAAGTTGCTAATTAATATATTTCTTAGATCTGTAGAACATGACGATTACGAAGAAACTTCAATCTCAATTTTTGGATTTCATCTCATCAATTACCCCGTATTATCTGGGATAATTGGGAACACATCGGGGTAAAATAAGAACGCTCCCAAAAGTGGGGTTGATAAATTAATAAATTATTTTTGAAAAGAGGCATTGTTTAATGAACTTTGCAGAATATGTTTATGCTCTCTCAAAAAAAATATAGACCTCTTCTCCATCGCGTACTATCCTTTTAAAGAGAAGCAAATGAGGAATTCTACAAAATCCATTCCCAATTATCCCAACTGAGTATTTAGGATATTCAACTTACATAACATTCAATATTACTGTTCGAAGTTTCAAGTTTAAAAAATATCAGTTTGTGCAAGAACACTCATCATTTAGCTTCTCTTAGAGTGTACTGAAATTCATTAAGATTCAACGCCACAATCTTTCTGAATACTAAAGGTACTAGAACTGGAATTTTTATATAAGTTACCTTATATATTTGGCTCTTAGTCATGAAAGTAAAATTACGTTACATTTCGCATATGCGCAGTAAAAAATAATTTACTGAAAATACTGATATTTTCTTTAATATTCAAAGATGCTTTACTTCAAATTTTAATACAATGCTTCTCTAGCACATTGTCTCGTATTCTGTAAGTTTTATCCAACTTAATTTAAACCTCTGCAAGTTATAAGCAAGAAACATGCGGATAAGTATAGGATTCTTTAAGAAACCATTATATTTTCCCGAATATTTGTCTATGTTTACGAAAATGCGTGTGGATATTATGCACATCAAAGAGTTTCCTCTCATTATCAGCCTTCTTTGAAATGGGCTGAGTCGAAACTTTTTTGTCTTCATCACTTTCTGGTCGTTTCCGTGATAGAATCTTCACTGTAAAATGAGACTTCAAGCCTAATCTTTATATGTTCAAAATTCTAAGAAAGTCCATGCAGATTTTCGGGAGATATTCGAAAAAATGTGCGAATTTTATAGTGTCTACATTATATTGGCAGCCCACTGTATATCAAATATAGGACCAAACACTTCAATGGATTTTTAATTTTTGTGAAACATCACAAGAAGCTAAATTCATCAATTTTAGCATGCGATTTTTTCATCAAATCTGTAAACCAGTACTTTAAGGAATAAAATGGAAAATATAAACACTTCTTGCACATCTTTTTACTAATTATTCCTCATTGACCACAGAAAACTAATATATAACAGACGATAGTTTTAATTTCAGTTACATCAACATTCAATGATATGATAAAGATTTTTTTCACGTAACTTTATCTTAATTTTATCAGAACCATAAAATGCATTTGATCGTGATGTTCTTCATATTGCAGAAAAAAATGTTTTCTTTCTGCAATGCTTAAATGGTTTGATTCTTGTTTGCCCCTATTAAGCTCAATGTTCATTCGTGCTGTTGTAAAATATTTCCCCCGCATATACAGCCAGCATAGCTTAATCTGTCCGGTATTCAGCTTACTTCTGCATATTAGAAGGCCTAGCACAGCGCGGGGCTACCTTGTCGT
>BGPR01019810.1:0-21647 GCA_013235015.1 Araneus ventricosus
TTCAAAAACCTTGTAGAGTTAAGAACTTAGAAGGAGAAGAGGGGCAGGCTCACCGGCAGTATTATTACCTGAAAGAGAAAATTATATTGTAACAATTCATTCTATTTTCGCTAAGATTAGAGTACATAGAAGTGATTGCTACTTTGGTAGATTATTATGTTCTTGACAATAAAATATTTTTGCTTTTATTTTTAATTAATGCAATTTCACAAATAAAATAATAATCAAAAATATCCTCGTCTTATATGTGTATGCCCTTTCAAATCTCTATCTAACTAGGTTAACAAATGCGTTAGAGACTGACAAACTCGAAGACGAGTGACGAGAATTCTAACATCTTCACTGAAATTTCTACTCTCATTCTACAAAGTAACAAGAGACAACTTTGTAGCACCACTACGGACCCCTACACATCAATCGGCTGTTAGTTCTACCTTCTGCTTTGCAATTTCGAAAGCAAATATTTTTATGTTTCGTCAATATATACCTTACAAGTGAACAAAATGAAGAGCGAAGTTCTTGCTTAAAAGTTCATTTCCGTAACAGAAAATTACGCATACCAATATATCAACACGATAATAATATCGTCGTTTAATCATAACACCATCATTCATTTTTTCGAATTTCTTTATAGGTCAATTTCAGAAGCCAATCTATTTATTTTTAGTTACATTCACCGAAGCATGCAATCTCATGCCCCCTGCCTGATGTTAAAAAAATTCAGCAATATCCGTTGGTTGGTTGCGAAAAAATTCAGTTTTTCTTACTCTTTGAAATTTTCAAAAACGAGATATAGGAAAAGTTGCTTGGAAGGTTTTAATGATATATAAAACATATATCGATGTGCGATTTTTCCTATTACAAGATGATAATTTAAAACAACAAGAACACATTAACTCATTAAAATTTTTTTTCTTTCTTTTTTGACTTGTTCACTCTTTAGCTACATACCGACGAGAGATCTATACTTTACTTCACTAGAAATGTGGTTTTATGCTATTTATCAAAAAAGAATTTCTTTCTTTAATCTCGAAGAAACAATTTCTCTTTAATGTAAAAAAAATTTGAAAATCAAAATGTTTTAATGATTCATTATACGGCGAGAGTGTCCCGAAAACGCCTCGCCGCAGCGAATTTGTTTAAAGTTGAGGATTTTACTGAAATTAAACGATGATGAATATAATTTAATGGATAAAATTCAGTGTTTCATGGTCTAAAGCAAGTCTGTACATTTGATTGAAAATCTTAGTCACAAATTAAGTCTAAGTATGATTTATAAAATCACAATATTTTGAAAAGTGCATTATAGCTGCAAAATATAAAATCTCATGTAACATTTCTGTGCTTTTATATTTTCTATTTCGAGATAATCGGGTTTGCGAAGCTTAAGCACTAGTCTTAATTCATCTGGACTCATTGCATAGCACTGTTCCTTTTTTTTCTAAGTGCAAATAATCACCCACTTTTATCAGTGTTTCCAACAACATTTGTAAATTTCGAATGTTTTCAAATCTGACTCGAAAACATTTAATTCCTTCCCAAATATTAATTGTACTGCATCTTCTTTACCTTCGCTTATACACGCACTTACTACTGATCTAATGTTTATGAAGAAATCCATGAAAACAAGAAAAATGCCTTCCAAATAGCCTAAACTTTGCTTCCAATTCACTTTCTTACATGATTTTAAAATTTTTTTCCGCATGTACTTAATTACGAATAAATTCTCACGAAACCTGATTAAGAATAATGCATAGTTAAAAACAATAAATTAAGCTTAAAGTACGAAATTTTAATAGAACTTTTGTTGTAAACGTAGCGGCAAGGGTATTCGTTTTGGAAAAGAATTGCATGTTAATTTACAGGAAATTTTTTCATTCGAATTTTATACGCTAATTCATAGGATATCATGGAAAGCACTGAGCTCTTCTCGTCCTGTTTGCTAAATACCACTTCCTATTGCAACCGCAGGTAGTCTGCAAATGAATTCGACACGCTTCTGTTCTAAGATGTAATTTTCTCTGAGGGCTCTAAAGTGGTTTTAAGACACACTATTGTATTCTAACAAATGATACTCGTAATTACGCAATGTATTTGTAGAAAACCGTAAGAGCCACAAGAAAAAAATATCACGTCCCATTTGCTGCTACTTCCTCTCCAATCAATATAATAGTAAATAATGTTTCAATGTGCAACAAACGGAAACTGAGAAGTAATACAAGAGGGAAAGCTCTTCTGCTGACTGTAAATGTTTTCTCATTATCTTGGGAGAGATTACCTTGGGACAGACAAAGTGGGTACAATTATTTCTACATGATCAAAAGACAATTAATGCCCAATACTTTCAACGGTCCGTTTATTTTGATACACGTGTGACCCCAAAAAATTACGACGTTGAAAAGGATTACTGAAGTATTGTAATCTGTTCGCTTAGTTGTTCCTTTGAATTAACAAAAAATATGAAATGTCTCATAATGTAAATTTATTTTAGAAATTCCTTTACATATCTGATGAGTAGCATTTAAGTATTTTATTTGCTTTAGATTCACTATCAAAGAAACTAACAGACACTCTAAATGCAGTCAGAATCCACAAGCTGGCATTATTGTTATAACTGGAAACCAGCGGAATGTTCTCCCTCGTCTTTCTCGTGTACTTACACAATACGATGCATTTGTGTTTAGTTTTGTATTATAGCAAAGAGCATCGAGTAAATGCATTAAGAAGGTAAAAAATTGTGTAGATGTGTACATAGAAATCAGTTAATAAAATATTTTGTTTAACTTTTTCATGTATGTAAGAATAACGTTTTGCAATCGATTTTTTCACTCGCTTCTTCAAGTACAACAGTTCTGAAATTTTGCAATTGTGTGCTGGCATTTTACAGTACAGAATTTTAGTATTTTCATAACTTAATTATCAGTTCATCGATTAATTTCACTCAAATTGATTCCATATGAGGAGCGCTGTCTGGAGATTGAGGAATTTTGGCTTTTAGATTCCATAATATTTATACACAGATTTTGGAAGCATATTAAAGATTATAAATTAGAAAATAATAACAAATAAAAGAGTTTTAAAAATGTTTCTATTAGAGAAAGCAAAAGTAGAAAAAAATTTTTTCTTGAATATCATATGAACATCGAACAAAATAGTAAAAGCGTGATGAAAAAGGAAAATATACTAAGAAGTTAAGCCACAATGAATATCATAAAAAAAACAGCGGGAGTGGTCTCTAAACTATCTCTGTATACTCCTACATGGAGAAAAATAATCTAAAGCTTATTAAACGAACAAGCATTCTAACGCAGTGGGAGAAAAAAGCTTGGGAATCTGAAACTTATAAGAAGGCCTGGGTAGAAAGGAAAGAATTAGCGCAAGTGAATCGCGCAATTACGCAATAAATTCCCGCATCATTGTGTAATGAGAAAGACAAATAAGCCATTTGAACAACTTTTTTTTCGACCGATTGAAACGAAAATTGGTCACGGATATACACCACGTTACAGGCCCCATACAAATTTCTATTTATCAAAGCCGTATGGTTTACGAGTTATAATGTTTAGAAGTATACACCATACAGACCGACAGACGTCAACCCTTTGACGGATTTGTCCACAATTTGACACGGACCTACATTCTGATGATAAAACTGTGTACCAAATTTTATCTATATAGCTATTTAAGTTTTTGGGTTATAAAGTTCACATGAACGAGGACAGACGGACAGGCAGACTTCCTGTAGACGGATTTGTCAAAAATTTGATAGAGACTCTGCCAAATTATGTCAAGATCACATAACAAATTTCATCCCCGTAGTTTTAATAGTTTTCGAGTTGTCGCTCACAGATTGTATTACAATTCCAAAATTGTGTTTTTCGGACTCAGGGAGGTCTAAAATGTGGAGATCTGGGTCAAAAATCTGAGTTCGAATTTTTTTTGATGATTACAATACTTTCTTTGTATGCTTAGTATACGAGAAAGTAAAAATGCTAAGCATTCATTAAAATTAAAATATATCATAACTTTGAAAAAAATCCAATTTTCTAGAATATTTATATCAAAGTGCCTCACACTTTCACGATTTTATTTTTTCAATGCCTCTATTCTTGATTTTTATTACTTAGAATATAATAAAAGCATTTTAAAAATATATTTAAAACTTTTATTTCTTTTATTTTTGCTCTGAATTCTAGAACTTTTGATAATTTTATTAATTTTGCTTTGAAAATTATTAATAGTTTAATAATGACTGTTTCACATGGGTGTGACTAGATTTGTTAAACATTCATCCCAGTCTGAAGTACAACGATTAGTGAGGGCGGACTCCTAATTTTTAGCGCTGATCAAAGAACTTGACGAGTGACTTCCTATTAGTACAATTATGTAACGATATTTGCTGATGCTGTTCGATATCCTGAATGCTATACAATGTTGTGAAGATTTCGTACAGTATTGTAGGCATCTTGTATCATTTGGGGATGAATTCATTACTTTCAATCACTGTCTCCCTTGTAAGTTTGCAACTTCCTGCCCGTAATTTTTTGCTGTAAGATAAGTGACATTAAAATTTTATAGTAAAAAGGTGGTTCTTTATTTGTGTTTGAGGGGGTAAGTGCGTGGTAAAAACCATGAAGATGCTCAATGGCAGAATATGTTGGCAAACAACTAAAGTAGTTGTTAATATAGCTCCTTCAACATGCACAAATTGTTACAACTACACAACTTTTTAAACAAAAGTGCTTTCGAGATTTCGAGGATCTAGCTCTCTGGTCTTGATGTAGTCTCGCCTTCGGATGGAAAAAATTAGCAGGTACAGAGACAAATTCTTGTCCAATGTTTCTTTTGTAGTTGAAAGATTTAATATACACCAAGAGAACTTACAAGGCGGATTTTTGGTGGAATAGAGTGTCCAACCTTTAACTAATACTCTACCATCTCACCACCAATGACATCAAATGAATTTTCGAAGTTGTGAGAAAATTACCACCAGATGGATTCAATAACGGAAATTGCATACCTACCTATATGTACTTTATAATACTTTCATCGCTAACTTTAGAATTTGATTTAAGGTAAGCCGTATCTCTCAAATGTGGCTACCGAAGTTAGAATTATTGTAGCTAGGAAACTTTTATAGAGGTTTGTTTCCTTTGTCAGAAAAAGAAAGAAAGAAAGAGATTTGGAACTGTAAACAAATATAGTAGCAGCAATCCCAGCCCAATTATCCACGATATCTAAAATGAATGAAATAAAATCATAGATTCCTACATAGTGAATACTCGGAAGTTTGGCCTCGATGGCCTATAGATCCCCAGGAGCGAAAGTATTCCATATAATGTTTGCAAACTGTTATACAATTACTTATGAACACCAGAGGAACTCCAAGAATACTGTGTAATAAAGAGTATTGTATTGTATGATCAGTAGTGTCGAGATACTAAATTTTCACAAAACGCATTGTTTCATTTATAAAAATCTTCATTTTAACTCAGATGTCACTAGTTGAGGTTTTTTACAAAAACAATTCCACTGGAACAATTATTTCTTAAGATTCTGATTATAAATGTAATTAATTTAGACCATGTTATATTATATTATATTTTATATTATATTAATATTACTATTATATTATATTATATTATATTATATTATATTATTTGTTATTATTATATTATAGTATATTTATTATTATATTATATTATATTATATTGAATATATGCTATTATATTGTTATTATTATATTATATAATATATTATATTATACAGTACATTATAATATATTATAATATATTGAGAGGAGAGAGGCTATTATATTATATTATATTATATTATATTATATTATATTATATTATATTATACAATGCACATGATATTTTGATTTTTACATTAATCAGCATTGATCAATATTTTAAGGTGAAGTTATTCTTATTGGTCGCCAGATAGCAGCATGGTAATACAATAACACTGTATTACGCAGTATCCTGAAAAAGTATTTTAAAAAATGTCATTTGAATAATTATGTTTACATAGTCATTTTGTTTTACTGTATAAAAGGCGGGCCGGATTCAACTAATGAAGCTAACCATAAAACAGCTCTCACATCTGGATGGAAAAAAATTTCAGTGTTATTCTCATCGTAAAAATATGCACGTGATTTTTTGTTCCGAATCTTGTATTTGATTTGCAATCAATACTGTTATTATAAATGTTCAAGGCGTCTCGTAATACATTGAAAGAGGAATAAATAAATTTCAAAATTATTTGAAAACCTTTCAAACATATTATTATAATTACTTTTAAACCTTTTAATTTATTAAATTAGTAAACTTAGATATAAGAGCTAAAATTGCTTCCTCTTTGACTTCTAATTTCATTTTGAACTCGAAATTGTAACGATAAATGATAATTTAATTAAGGAAACTGTTCAGATTAATTGTGAATGAACGTGAAATTTCGTAGAGATCCGAACTTTGTAACTACATTTTATTATCATCATTTACGCTGACTGTTGCAAGTCTCGCTGGTCTAGGGGTACCGCTTCGGGTTCAAAGCTTGCTGTAAGTAGATGTGTTCGAAAAATTACGAAGTGTTACCCAGAAGTTCATCACTTAGGAATTAAGTGATTAATATTTTTCCATGCTTCTAAAATGTATTTTTAAAATATTCACTATAATAATATTGCATAATATTATCTAATATTATTCAGTATAGTACAATATTATTTAATATGGAATAATATTTTATAGTATTATATGACATTATACAGTATTATATGACATTATGCAATATTATATAATATTATTCAGTATAGTACAATATTATTCAATATGATATAATATTATACAGTATTATATGACATTATCCAATATTATGAAAAAAACATTGTACAGTATTGAAAAAGTCTTACGTTTTACATGTTTCAATGTTGGGAAAAATATTGTGCAATATTACTTTCTCGAATTTTATGATATAAGACAATATCTTGTGCTACGTGGGTACTAAGGTCTCGATTTCGGGGCCGGAGCGCTCCAAGTTAGAAACCCGATTCCACAGAAGATCCGCCGTGTATGTGGGCCTATTGCACTGAAATCATACGTAGGGAGTCAAACGTCCTCCCGCTGGTGCGGTGCCCTTAACCCACGTCGACCGACTCACCCATAGAGTTTAGAGTCCACAGGGATGGACGGGGAGGAGCCGCTGGTGTAGTACGAAAGTTTGGAGAGGGAGTCATTCTCGTCATCTCACCACGATTCAAAATTACGAGGTGAATCCGAAAATAGCCCTAGTGTTGCTTCAAAACGGCACGAGAGAACCAGTCGCCATAGTCCCAGTTTAGCATGTATAAGCTTGATGGGTCTATTCTGGTACCCCCGGTTGGGTTGGGAGCGTTTCGCCTTTCAACGGCGAGACGTTAACGACTTTTTCTCGACCGAAAGAAGGGGTCTGATTCTCGTACCTCGGTCGTTTCGAACATCTCGCTTTACGATAGGAAGTGACGTAATTCTGCTGCGCGCGCAGCAAATCAAGCGATCGTCTGAGATATTTTTGTTTATGGTTTCAGATTCACAAGGAGAGGGCACGACTTGGGAAATTCAATTCGGGATTAAACTTGGCATACTAATAGCATACCATTAGGGTGTTCACCCATTAATCTAAAAAAGGGCAAAGGACGATTCGGAGGCCTCAAACTTTTTGCACAACTTATATACCAGTAACTCTTCACAACCAACACGTGCTCAGATAGCTTAGATGTCAGTGCACTGGACTACCATTCGCTAGGTCCGCAGTTCGGTTCTGGCTGCCGTTTTTTTTTTTTTATTTCTTTCAAAATTATTCCAAATTAAATTAAAAATTAAAAAATATTTTAAATTAAAACTTTAATTTTTTATGCAGAAAATAACTTTATTTATATGCTTCTTGAATTACAGATGAAATGATAATATATAAACAGTAAAATAATTATAAATACATCTTTAATGGTGATAAATTTTATCTCTAATGACTCACATCATAAAACCTTTTTGTTTAGGCATTATCTTTCATAAATTTTAGAAGTTTATTCTAGATTTATTAATTAATTTCCATTTTATCTTTCATTTTGTACTAGTAACTTTATATTTCTACATTAAATTATATACAAAAACCGGAATAATAATTATCATAAAAACACTGGAAACAAAAAATATTTTGACACCTTGCACAATTGATAAATGACTATTGTTCACAACAGCAACGGTCCTTTAGATTTGTAGGAATACAAACTTCGCTCACATTAAAAATTATCTCTCTTTGATTAGAAAGATTGACATTGTTTTTAAGTTTTTCAAAATTATTACAAATTAAATGAAAAACTTTTAACTATTTTTAATTAAAATATTATTTTTTATACATAAAATTACTGTTTATTCATATGGAACTTGAATTATTTGTAAATTTACTTTATAAGTACTAAAATAATGATAAATATAACTTTAAAGTTAATAAATCATAACTACAATTACCCACAACATGAAAAATATATTTTAGTCTTCATCACTCATAAATTTTATAAATTAATTCTACTAATTTCATACGATAATGAGTAGACATTTACCCAATGGTCGGACCATCTGCCTACGAATTTAATAGATTAACAACTGCTCTCTGCTATTTTTACATCATTAAAATATTGGACCATCTGCATACGTATTCAATATATTCACATCTGCTCTCTACTGTTTCCAAGATAAAATAAGAACGAAGAATTTGTGAACATAAAAAGCAATAATTTAAAACTTTCAATGAATTTAGAATGATAATTTTTATTATAGCTAATATTTATCACCATTAAAGATGTATTTATAATTTTATTTTACTATTTATATATTATTTTTATTATTATTTTATCTGTAATTCAAGTATCATATAAATGAAGTTATTTTCTGCATAAAAATAATTAAAATTTTAATTTAAAATATTTTTTAATTTTAATTTAATTTAGAATAATTTTGCAAGAAATAAAAAAGCGGCACCCAAGACCGAACTACGGACCTAGCGAATAGTTGTCCAGCGCACTGACATCTAAACTATCTGAGCACTTGTTGCTTGTAAAGAGTTATTGGTATATAAGTTGTGCCCAAAGTTTGAGGGTCATTTCCTCTGAATTGGCCGGTCATTGCACTTTTTTAGATTAATGGGTGAATACCCTAATGGTATGCTACTAATATGCCAAGTTTCATCACGAATTGAATTTCCCAAGTCATGCCCTCTCCTTGTCAGTTCGAGTTTTGAATCGCCAAAGGAATTATGGAGAAGCGTACATTTGCTTCCCAGTTCGAAATTATGTTGGGTTATTTTGAAAAATATCCACAAATTTTAAGTGGGAAAGTTGATCGCATCTTTTCAAAAGACACCAAGGGTAAGAGGTGGGAAGATTTAACTTTTGCTCTTATAAGATGCATTATTATGCATCTTTCTTGTTTTCATAAATCCATTGTTAAGGGGGGGGTAAACCATTTATCTTTTTCAAAATATACATTTATAATAATATTATACATTTATAGAACATAAATTGAAGTCTTTTTTTCAATATATTGATGTAAATTTGCCAGTTTTCTAGAGAGAGGAAAAGTGATAAACTTTTTTCCATGCCAATTATTTTAATATGAATAAATCTTATAAATTAATATTACAAACCATTTGTTTATTTTTCCAATTACATAAGAAAATAAAACATGAAAAAAAGTTATTAAATTCAGTAAATTTTCACAACATTAAAAACATTACATCTTTATTAAGGAACAAGAAATATTCTTTTGTCAGATTTTGCAATTACTTTGTAAATATTTGACAAATTTCTTTGAATTAAAACCCAAATAAAAAAATTGTAATGATATATACGGAATGAGGAAAGTCATTCCACACTCAATGTTAAAAAAAATGTTAAAATGTTACCCTAATTTAATTTAACAGGAAAATATTAATTAAATCTTTAAATGTAATTGATCTTAGCTAATTATCAACTATCATTATTGACTATCTTGATGGAGTAGTTAAAGATTTAACTACTTTTAAAGATTTAATTATTTTAGATTGTCGTATTAAATTAGTAGATTAAATTATTTAAATTCGATAAAAGATTTACTTACTCTTTAAAAAATCTAAAGTAATTGATAAATTCTTCTTCAGATTGGTCAAATGGGTTACATTTATCCCGATAAACCCTTTGTCGCAGTAAATCTATTTCCATTAATTCATCAACAACTTCAAAAACAATTAAAGTCCTAGCAGCTTTCATTTTAAACGAAAATTTGATAACTTCTGATATCGAAACAACACTTCTCGTTAGCGAAACAAGTTTACGGCAGGTACAGAGCTGCCTAGAAATCGGAGTCCTTTTTTCGACTGAGCGAGATCCCAACCGGTTGGAAAAACGGGTACGAGAATCGCACTTGTCTTTAACGGGCGGAAAAAGTGACGTCTCCCAACCCAACCTGGGGTACCAGAATAGCCTCGTTAGTCACTCTATCAAACAAATAGCTTCGAAAAATATTGCCAATATTTTAACGCTCTTCTTTTGTGAGAGTTTACCGCAATTAAACAACCTTATTATAAATTAGATTTAAAACACGTATCCCTATACAAATAAGAAATGTATTAACAAGGGTATAGTGGTACAGCTCTTTTTTTTTTTACAAGAAATAAACAAGAAAAAATTGTAAAAACCTCCTTAAAAGAGCGCGATTTTTGTCACCCAGGTAAGAGCGTTCCGACGTTTATTTTGCTATTACACCCACTGGATATAAATAATTTAGCACTGGTTTTCATTCTAAAATACACGAATAAATATCTGTTGTAATGTCCTCATGTATTTCTATCAACATAGAGCCCATACCTTCTACTATAATTAAAAATCTAAATTTTATATAAAAAAATATTTTGAATCATTCGCAGTTTAGTTAGGATCAACAATTACAAGACTAACATAAAGTTGTTGATGAAAGTTCTTATTTGTGTTTAATTTGTTTTTATTTGTTCGATTAGTCTTTCGTGATTCGTTGGATCTGCCTCAGTCCAGGCAAGTAGTAAACAGTAAACACGGAACTGAAACTTCACTGGTTACTCAAACTGAACAACGGAACTGAAAATTCTGTGACAGGTAGTTTAAAGGCCTTTGAAAGGAATTGTATATAGTTTTATTTTTCTGGTATATGACAGAATCCTCTTTCAATATGTTCGGGGATGCCGATGCTGTAGGAAAGCATATGTGCGGAGTGTGCAACAGAGCGTTTAAAACTAGAAGAAATCTTATGTTACATTTCATAACTCATACAGGTGTAAAGCCTTTCACTTGTGAAGTGTGCAACAAAAAATTTACCAGAAAATTTAGTTTGAAGGTCCATGACAGAACTCATACCGGTGAAAAATCGTATATTTGTGAAGTATGCAATAAAGCTTTCAGTAAAAAATCTAATATGGTTAAACATTGTGTGATTCATACCGAAGAAAAACCCTACCCTTGTGAAGTGTGCGAGAAACGATTTAATAATAGATCAAATCTCGCTGTGCATCTTCTTATTCATACTGGTGAGAAACCTTTCAAATGTGAAGATTGTGGTCAAGGGTGTCCTACTTCATCTAAACTTAGAAAACATCTTCAAACACATTCTGGTGAGAGACCACACATTTGTCAGGTTTGTGGAAAAGGTTTTGCAACTAATTGTCATCTTAAAAGACATAATCAAACTCATACTGGTGTGAAACCACATATTTGTGAAGTGTGCAAAAAAGGTTTCATTACTAAGAGCCATCTTCAGAAACATTTCCAGGTTCATACTGGTGATAAATCTCATGTTTGTGAATTTTGCAGTAAAGGTTTCAGTGCAAAATGCCATCTCAAAAAACATCTTCAAGTTCATAATGCCTCTTTAACTGTGATTCAACCAAAAGAAGTATACAGTATAGAACTGACATGAAATCATTTTTAATATCATATTAAAATACAGATTTCTAGAGTATTAACAGTTTTTTTAACAAAAATAATTTTGGTTCTGAAACCATCTAAGAAATATGAATGCAATCTTTAAATTGAATGTTGATTTGTTAAATGAAATTATTTTACATTATCATAAGAAATATTATGATTCGAGAATTTGTTATGTTTATTGGCAAGTTCAAAATATAACTCATTGGTAATAATAATTGCCACTTTAGACTTTTATATATATAAAACACTGTCATTCAAATTTATTTTATCTGTTATATCCAGTGAAATGAAAAAAAGAAAAAAATGAGCAATACAAGATTGGAATATATTCTGATGAAAATGTTAATTATGTAAGATTTGTTACATAACTGTTACATGTCTTTTATTATTTATTTATTTATTTTTACCCGTCCTGTGAACATTTAGTTTACATGTACAGAAATGTGTTTCAGTTCATGGAGAAAACCATGCTTTTGAATTTTATGACAAAATTTTGAGCAGTTTCTAAAAAATTTTTTTTTCAAGGCTTGCTTTTTTCTAGTATTTATTGTTCAACATTTCATTTATGTGTTAGATATTTATAATATTTTATTATATGTTATTGTTAATACAATTTTTGATTTAGCAAATTTTTGTATGGTTACTATTTTCCATTTGAAAATTTTTTGTCACGGTGTGCAAATACCAGACTATTTAACACAATCATTTTGATGAAAGAATGTAATCATAAAAATCATATAAATTAGCATTATTTCAATCAAATTGTTTTGGAATCAAATCATTATATGTTATTGTTAAATAATTTAAAAAAATTATTTTGTGAAAAAAAATTATTTGAATTAACTTTGTCCAAGTTCATTTTTTCAAGCAAGAGTATTTATTTTTAAGGAGAGCTCTCAGTGTAAAAGACTAATAATGAATTGATCTGAAAAAGCTAGAGCTTCTGAATGATTGCTGTAATGAGCAAGATTGTTTTTTATAGTTTTTCTTTAATTTACTTTTGAATTGTCATTGTATTATGCTTTTGAAAAATTCTTTAAAAATTTTGACCAGAAAAAATATTATTACATATATATGTAATAAATTAATTTTGTAACTTTCTTTAATTATTTTTATGAATACCTCATTTTTAATTACTTCTACTTCTATCGCAGTAAGAGCACTTATACTCTAACTTCGAGTCACGAGTTTTTCCAGAAAAATCCCCTTCTCTGGCTACTTAAACTATCTGCGCATTGTTAACTGCCCTTTCTTGCTCTGTCTTTAACTGTCGAGCGACATGTTCTTCAGTATAATCATGGGTTTTAAAATTCATTTTCACTTTCAATATCATCTAAGATGCTAAATTAAATTTGTCACCTGCTCATGTTTTGAAATAAAGACAAATTTCATTTAATCAGCTGTGGATTTATTCTGAAAATGCCTCTACAAACATGCTAAAATTGAAGATGTTATATATATATATGTATTAATAAAAGAAAACATAGAAAGACAACATTAAAAACCCGTTGTAAAAGAAAAACCAAAATAATAAGGAACAAAAACGCCAACGTCTGGGACGCGTCATCAGCATTTCATTTTGAGTTTTTTCTTAACTGTTACTGCATTTGTTTCTGGTTTTGTTTATGTTTGTATATATATATATTATTGCCTGAACTTAGAAATTCTGTCTTAGACATTTTAATTTGCATTGTAAATTCTATTAACTATTATGTATTCTATTAACTATTTATGTATGTATGTTATGGTTAACGTGTATATTTGGTTATTATCCTTAATCACCACAATGATTTTTCATAATCACCAGCTGAAGATCCAGTAATTATAACATATATATTTACATCAACTCAATTATTGCCTTACATGTTGTGAAAAGTATGGTGTTTATAAATCAGGGGATATAAAAATCTGGCATTACAAAGTGTAAATAATCTGCTGTCTAGCCATATGTCCTGAAACAAATATGTATTTAAAACATTAATGAAGAATATTCAACCAAATGTAAAAATATGTTTCTTTATATTTTTAGAAAAGAAAATTCAATAGGCATAAAGATATTCTATTAAGAATTCTACTGAAGTAACAAATGTTTATCAATTTCTATATGTTATAATAAAATTACATTTAAAATCAATTCATGTTTAAAAAAACCCAATTTTTAAAAAATTGATGAGACTGCTGAAAAAATTTTAAATAACCTTTTCATTTATTGCTAAACAAAATTCCGCATCTTCAAAGATGAAGTAATAGATGGAATCTAAGTTTGGAAATAAATCAGGAAATTTTGAAAATTTATTTACTGCTTAGTGTCTGTTTAAATTTTGGTCACATGGACGTGACACTTAAAATATCTTTTTAAAATTAATAAAAAATATAATTATATAAAAATAAATATATTTCCCATAAATATTGTGGGTCTTCTTACCTGTTGCTCTAATTTTATTATGTTAAAAATTGTAGAAATATTTTTTTTATTAATTCACGATATTAGAGTACTTTCTTGATTTTGTAGAAATTTATTTAAATTTTCAATTCTGTATAAAGGGTTTTGCATATTAGCTAAATGTTCACAGGAAAAAAGATCTTAGAGGACTTCAACTATCGATCTGATTTCAAACCAGCAAGACAGGCGAAAACAGCATCCTTCAATTTAAAAAATGTGTTCATGGAAATTATAAAATTGTTTGAGTAGCAATCTTCAATTTTTATGTCAACTAATTGTTCCATTAAAAAAAAATTATAATTAAATGTTATAATTGTGTTCATCACGAGATTTTTGTTTGTGTTCTACATACATTTTCAATGGAAAATGAAAAATATACATAAATTGTTCTTAAATTACGTTGTAAATTCATCATTAACATCAGTAAAAAATTTCATTTCTTAAATTTGGGCTCTTTGAAATTTTGTAGGACTGAAAATGTTGACTATGTTTACAAGATTGCTGCTCATTCATTTTTTAAATAATATTTTTTTTCTGTTTACTAAGAATGAATATCCAAGCATTTGTTTTAATTTTTAGTGCATTAAATAGTTTTATTATATAAAATAATAGGGGATCTGCTCCTGCAGTGCATCCTCATTCCCAACAACTACAGCTTCACTGCAGTTGCACTTGCTGGTTTCGTCTGCTAGTCAGCTGATAATTTTAATGCGTTCTAGGTTTGTTGGTTTCCTACGGACTCATTAAATTTTTAAATCCCAACGATAGCACATGTAAGTAGCAATTAAAATAAGTCTGGTACAATTCGTTTCATAAAAACGTGATTGGTTTCGGCATTTTCTAATAGAGATTGGATTTTCAATTTGTAAATTGCCATAGATGTCTAATGGTTTTTAATTTGGTCAATTTCTGATAGGAAGAAAAATTCAGGTAATCATTTCGGCAACATTTTTTTTATACGAGCCGCAGAAAGCAATCTGATCAGCATTATTAAAGTGAAGAACAGCTTGATCGGTATTTCTCCTGTTGATAGTGACAGGATTTACAGAAAGAGATTCTTGTAAATGAGAAGTAAATTTTGTCCAATATGTACTAGTTATAAAAAAATTTTCATGGTAAAGAGGAGAGAAAGCTGTATTAGTTGGTGATGTTTTTTCATCATTTAAGACACGAAGAGGATTATGGTCCCTGATTCTCTGGGGCATAAAGATGAGTGCATGATGACATTTCTATAAACCACAATTGAGACATTAGCAGCTTTATTTGTTACTAGCCGCCTTCGGCGACCAGCTTGATCGCCGGAAATTAAATTTAAATTGAATCTCTTATGCATAATTTTATATTCATGGTTCCCTTTGCAAAGTAGTTTTAAAATTCAAATTGCTATAGACATTTAACCTGCGTTCTTTTCATAGCCTTGCACTTGTTCTGTTCCTTGTCTACATTAACGTAAACTATGCATTTGATTTCAGTATTAAATTGGCGAGGCACATTTTACGTCCGGCAGTATGCTAATTGGCTTAAAACACGCTTGTGGCAACAACTTCGTCCTGCGTGCGCTGTCTACCTTGCTCATGCGTAGTGGAGAGCTGAGTACTATAAAGGCTCAAGCAGCATCTGTCATCTCGTTCTTACTCTCTCTTTACTCTTGCACTTGCTTCAGGTTTCCTGTTGTCGACATGTTAATTATCATTTACCTTACTTTTATCTTGTTAAGTTTATTAAAGTTATAATTGTTATCATGAATTAGCTTCTTCAGTCTTGCGTGATGCTTCCTCACACCTGCAACGAGCCAGTATATACATGCATACCTATAAACAGTGGTTTGTACCTTCTAAGTTACCTTGCGAGATGCAGTAGCTACTCTTTGTTGCAGTAACTTAAGTAAATTATTGCCCTAGTGCTATAGACATAAGGATAACCAAGTTAGCCTATTGACCACCGCATCAATTCAAAGTAGCAACCTTAACATTTGGTTTGCTAAACGCCAATAAAAAGAATTATAACCTAACTATAATCTTTCAGTTTACTGGATTATTTCATTATATAGGGGACAGTCGCGTAAGATGGCGACCTCAAGCTTTGGGATTTTCCCTGACCTCTATATTCGTTGCTGGAGGATTATTTTTTCGCCAAAATCTTCAACTCTATATCTTAAAGTGATATTTTTTTAAAAAAATTTTATGATCAAATTGAAGACCCCAAAATTTCATTCTAGAAAAAAACGACAATTTCGACATCTTGCCCGACTGTGCGGGTAAGTGATGAATACCTAATTTGCATAAACCCGAAAGTGAATCGATGCTGTTGCAAACGCTTAATCGAAAAATCAGTTAATGTATTAATTTGAGATGCAAGCCTTAAGAAATGCAATCAATTACAAAAATCGCATCGCCATGGGCTTGGATTTTTTTCTTAGCCAGTGCAGGTGGAATGGGGCCCACATAAAACACTGGAATCCCGATTCCGTGTTTCCTTACTCATGTCTTTACGACCTGAAATTAAAATGTGGTACAAAAAAACTTAAGAATATAAACGCGGCATTCTAAACTAGTTCATGAGATCTGTAAATCTTACACAAACATCTCCAAGGAAAGAAATTCAAAGACCGCGATTCCATAACAAGTTATCGCAAACGGCGAAGTCACCATGCTTCAAACTTGTAGTGAACTTGTCGTGCAAACTAGTGTAACATTGCAAACTAGTACAAAAAAATAGCTCCCCTCAGGACTATACCCCCCCCCTTCTTCAAAGCCTTATCTACTTAGGGATCCCCCTTTTTTCCCTTTTTTTATTATCCCGGAATAGGACGGTGGGGTTGTCCTTTTTCCACTCTTTTATTATCGCATAATAAGACGGTGGGGTTGCCTTCCCCCTTTTTTCTTCCCTCTTCTGACAGCACACTGAGTTATTTTTAAAGGAACTTACTTTTACAATCCGAGGGCATGTAGAAGAGAGCGCAATTCAATTCAGCGGGTCCGTAGGCGGTTATTCTGACCACAAAAGGCCGCGGTGGCCTAGTGGTAAGGTCTCGGCTTTGGGGCCGGAGGGTTCCAGGTTCGAGACCCGATTCCACTGAATATCCGCCGTATATGGGGCCTGTTGCACGCTAAATCATACGTAGTGGCCAAACGTCCTCCCGTTGGTGTGGCGTGGAAGTTTGGAGAGGGGGGGTGCCAGCTCAGGTGTCGTCCTCGTCATCTGACCGTGGTTCAAAATTACGAGGTCCGTCCTAAAATAGCCCTCGTGTTGCTTCAAAACAGGACGTTAATATAACTGCTATTCTGACCACAATACCAGTTGAGACTCCTGCAGAGAAGGGAAGAATGGAATTTTTGCTTCGTCATTGTGTCATGTTGTGAAGTCCGTGTCATCTTCGCGGCAAACTTGTTTTGCAAGGAGGGTGGTCGATCAGGCTATGTTACTCTGCAGGAGTTTTGATGCAAATTTGTCACGTCAAGTTTTCCATGACAAGAAAAAATCACATTTGCCGTGTGACTATGATGCTAGATGAATTAATGTATGTTCTCGGATTCCCAAACCCTCCGCGCTTTTGCGCATGCGCCAAGCGGAGTTACTTTCACCAATATAGGGGGAAAGTGAAAAATGGAGAGGGAGATGTTTACATTTTACTTAACGTCACCCAACAAAGAACTCCGGAAATGCGTTCATCTTACTCATTGCCTGTCACCCCTTTTCAGAGTAAAATCGTCCGAAAATGCTAGTCTCAGGTAGGGATGTATAATCCACGATTTTTTGAGTAACAAATAGTTTTGCTATTGCTATTTTTAAATATCTATTCCAAATAACTGTTATTTCAATCACACTTTTAATTTTCAAAAAGTCTTATTAAGTATAAGTAAAGTGTTCTAAAAAATTCAAATAAAAACTGTTATTACACTTCTACTTATTGTTAATACTTTCTATTAAGTTTTAATGTTTAGTTCTTTGTATTGTCAACAAATGGCGCCAGCAAAAATTCTTGTAGAAAGAGATGTTGGAACTTGAGTTCACTGATCACAATCAATAGTAATCAATCACAGAAGTCAAACTTCAACATCACAGTCGCTGTTTTCGGTGCAATCACAGTATGGGATCTTTACAGTGACTATTTTTTTATACAATCACCGCGATTCTGTCAATAAAAGAGAAAAACGAATACTCGCTCCTTTGAGTTCCCGACAAAAGCGATGTTATCATTCGAGAACGCATATCATCAACGAGGGGTGATTCACAGAAAAACATCTTAAACCGCGATGGGGGGGAAGTGCGAAATGTGATATAATACTAGACGGGGTAGGGTGATCTGCGCGGTGAAGCGTGACTAGCTTATCTGGAAGGTCACCGGTGAAGACTCTGTTTCCTCTGGGTGGGTTGTGGTGATGCCCCCCCCCTGTGTGTGGAAGGTAGTTCATGCTTTTCATGGCGCCATCTGTTGACAGTATATAGAACTAAAAAATAAAACCTCGCAAAATTATAATAAAAAGAAAAGAAATTAAAATTAAAAAAAGCATTGTGTTCATTTTATACAAATGACTGCGTCGCACCTTTTTGACTGTAGTGTTCATTACTGGTATTTGTGATGTTTTAATATTGCGTAGAAAATAACAGTTCGTCAAATATTCGTCATCCCTAATTTTTGAGCGCGGAGTGTCCGCCTGGTGCTGTCACAAATCCTCCCCCCCCACACACACTGGTTCTTCTCTGAAGGCTCTATGAACCAGCCCTTGTATTTCTCTGGCCCTGTCTGCATCACCTCCAAATGAATAAACAGATAATTTGGTCATAAATTCAGATCCAGATTATAATCTGAAATCTGTTAGGTGATTTCTACCACTTTTAGAGCCGGTTTTTCGAAATATGTTATTTAATCGAAGATTTATACATATGTGTTGGCATCGGCTTTTAATGTAAACAAAACCATGCGTCTTTCCGAAGTTTTATGACGAAATGATGAGTTTCAGTGTTTTGGTTTTCAGTTAGATGTGTAGTGAGAAATTGTGAAATTAAAGTCCTCAACTTTCTTCAAAGTACTAATTTGTTTTAAGATAACTATTTAAATTAAAGGCTCACTGGCAAAGCCTGAATTTTCATATAGCATAAGCCAATAAAGACATTCTTCAACTTCAATGAGAAGATTACATCCTACTAAGAATTCCTCCAAATATTGTTATAAACACCAACAAGTATTTCTTAATCACTTAAGTTTTTCAACATCTATTTACTGTGACTTCTTGTAAACAGGGGATGGCAGTATTTGTTGCTAAGTGTCTATAAAGAAACTATTGCTGTCAATCAATGGAACCTGCTGAATAATGATTTAAACATTTCGGACGGTCTAAAATGGAAATGTCTAAATACAAAACCATGACATTTTAAACTAAGCTTATTTATTTATATCGTAAATGATGCTTCTGATATCAAAAATAAGTCTATTAAAATCTCTTCCCCATATAAAACTGAGAATTCATTCTGCTGCTTTCAGGTTTAATAATTTTCTTTCTCAAAATAAATTTGTTCATACATGGAAAGTTGTGTTTTATGGCACAGATGAGATATCCAAAGTTACATTAGAAGCTTTGTACATTAACAGGTAAATTTGTTTTTGTTTCCTATAAATTTTTAGATTTGACAACAATTAGTTATTCCACACATGATTTTGTGACTTTTGAACAATGTAATGATTATAATTGTGTCGAAATCTTTTTTAGCAAACAATGTTTGTAAAATTTGTATCCTATTTTTCTTACTCAATGGGTATACATACTCCCACCACAAAACCGTGGATGAGAAATCGTCCAATAAGTAAGTGGGTTCTCACTCCTGGGTGTAGGTACAGTAATGGTGGAGGCTAAGTTACCCCTCACCGATAACAATACATACCTCTTTCAGGAGGGAACATTAGTACTCCAACCTCAGTATCCAAGCTGAGCAGCAATCGTTCTTTAGTTGTCCCTGAACATTAAGGCAGGTTGGGGGTAACTCTGGGTCTGGTTATGCAATGATATATAAGTTCTTAAACTTTTTAACTTTTCATCTAATAACTCTGAAAAAAAGTATTTTTTTAGGGAAGGGGTAAACGTATCTGATTTTAATAGCAGACATCAGAGCTATATATACTGTTGAGTAATAAAATAGTCTAAGAAAATATTGAAAGCATGGCCTCAATATTATTTAAAATAACTCAATATTATGTAATATATTTAAGTCAATGAAAATTCTCTGAATGGGATAAAATCAGTAAAGCATTTTTTTAGAATTTCAGAACCCATTAATCTGTTACATGCTACTAAATAAGTAGTATTGTAATCTGTGCAGCTTCCTCATTTTGGTTGTAACCTTCACAGTAGAAAATCGCATTAATATGTCTAATAAAATAGTTTTTTAAAGTTGTAACTACAAGATTGTTTTTCATCGTTTCTTTATTTTATGTAAACTAATGAAGATATAAAGACAAATCTTAAATTTACATTGTTGAAGTTCCTTTGTTGGCTATCTTATGAATTACAATGTCTTTCTTCCCCTAAAGAAGGTAGACAAGAGAAAAGAGAGTTTATAATTGACTATGGCATTTATTGAGAGTGTGCATAACAGAATGAAAAAACTATCAGAGGACAAAGTCAAGATGAAAATAGAAATAAAATGTAAAAAGAATCCAGCAGTTGGACATTATCAAGGATCAACCCCTGCAGGGATTCTAAATTAGGATATTTTTCTGTTGAGGAACCGACTCTAATCTACAATTTGGTTCCCCTGTGACCTCTTTGTGTGTATTTATTGTTTCTTTTGCATTTTTTCAAAGCTCTTAAAATTTTTAATTGTTTTTAGTGTGCATAACAGACTTATTGTGTTTCTAGAGCATGTGAGAGAACTGGATGAATTTATAGTGATAGACAGTATCAAAACAGCATTTTTTATCTGGCACAAGAATACAAACTCAACAATAAAATATTTTTTAAATCTGTTGTTTAGAGAATCAAGGAATTTATGTTGACAGAAATGATTTAAACTTCAATTTAGGACTATATCAGGAATACAAGTATTACTATTGTGTTAGTTCAAATCATGACGTCACACACACACATATATATAATAGAAAGAGTATTTTTAACTATTACTTTTGATGTTATACAGTAAAAGCTTAACTAACCGGCATGCTCGGGAAACACCAATTTCCGGATACCTGAAAAGTCTGGATAGTTGAGTGTGACAGGAAAAATGGGGAGGGGGGGGGGG
>BGPR01019811.1:0-10308 GCA_013235015.1 Araneus ventricosus
TGAATAATTATGCAATGGATTATTGTCCACTAATTCCATAAAATAGGTGACTTATTTTGCGACTCTACGAATTTTTTTAAAATTTGTTTCTGCCAACCGTATTTTTACTTAAAACACTTTCGTTTCTGATAAATTTTATTAAATTTTTTTGTTATTAGGAATATAATATTTTAAATAAGGATATGAAACAATATATTTTGTTTCGTATGTTTGTTTGCATTCTATGTTTTCACGTTGCTTTGTTTCCCTGTATTGCTATTACGCCAGCAATGAAAACAGCTTTACAGACACCGTTGCTGTTGGGAGGTAAGAGAATGCAAAAGCACTTGAACTGAATAATTATGCAATGGATTATTGTCCACTAATTCCATAAAATAGGCGACTTATTTTGCGACTCTATGAATTTTTTTAAAAAAAAATTGTTTTCTGCCTAAAGTATTTTTACTTAAAACACTTCCTTTTCTGATAAATTTCATGAATTTTTTTTGTTATTAGGAATATAATATTTTAAATAAGAATATGAAACACGATATTTTGTTTGTGCATTCTATGTTTTCACGTTGCTTTGTTTCCGTGTATTGCTATTACGCCAGCAATGAAAACAGCTTTACAGACTCCGTCACTGTTGGGAGGTAGGAGAGTGCAAAAGCACTTGAACTGAATAATTGTGCAATGGATTATTGTTCACTAATTTCATAAAATAGGCGACTTATTTTGCGACTCTATGAATTATCTAAAAAAAATTGTTTTTTGCCAACAGTATTTTTACTTAAAACATTTCCGTTTCTGATAAATTTCATGAATTATTTTGTTATTAGGAATATAATATTTTAAATAAGGTAATAAGGTAAATAAGGTATAAATAAACACGATATTTTGTTTGTGCATTCTATGTTTTCACGTTGCTTTGTTTCCGTGTATTGCTATTACGCCAGCAATGAAAACAGCTTTACAGACACCGTTGCTGTTGGGAGGTAAGAGAGTGCAAAAGCACTTGAACTGAATAATTGTGCAATGGATTATTGTCCACTGATTCCATAAAATAGGCGACTTATTTTGCGACCCTTTGGATTTTTTTTTTAAAAATTGTTGTTTGACAAGTTTTGCTTGCTATCACTAAAACGACTTTTGTTATTTTAGCCATTTATTTGCTCTGATTTGGCACAATATATTACACCCCCAAAAATATTGAAATAATTTTGAATGCCTTTATGAATGACTAGAATGAAGTTATTAAATCTACATAACTGTTACGTATAGAAGGGTGCAAAAGTAAGTAAATTTTTAAATCATAGTTCTTTGATGTAAATACTACATAGGAAAACTCTTAGATCTGAGTTTACAGCTATGGAAGCTCTTCTTGCCTTTACATTATTACTTTATCTTTCAGTATCGATAATGCAAATAAGTTACTTATGAAGTAATGCATCCTGAAAAAGCGGCGTAATGGCATGGAAACGAGAGCGCTCTGGTGTAAAGTAATGGCATGGAAATGAGAGCGCTGTGGTGTAAAGACCGCATTTAATCATAACACCTTCCAGATATTTATTTACTTTCATTTATTTACAACCCGTTCCGGCCCAGACTACCCAGGAGGGTGTAAGGCCTGAGACCTTCGAGATATGGTGCAGTGGAGATTTGGAGAGAGGGGTACTGGCTCAGATAGCTATCTTCTTCGATTGGCCATGGTTCAAAATTGTAAAATCCGCCCCCCCCCCCAATATGCTTAGTTTATATTTCAAAATAGTAAGCTAATCTAATCTATCAATCTCTAAAGTTACTTATTTACTTTACCACTTTATCTCCTTTTGCAGACTTTCTAGTAATATTTAGATTTCAGAACCGGAGGGTTCCAGATTTGGGATCAAATTCCAGTGAAGATCCGCCATGTCGGTGGATCTGGTACTCTTTAACGCCCGATTCACTTAAAAGAATTTTTGTTGGACAATTCACTAACACCAAAATGTCGGAGAAGCTGTTAGAGGCGGGAAGTATTTTGATAGCAGTTGAGAAATGCACACATACCTCCGATTTCCCTGCGACCGTAGGGGAAAAAGCTGAGAAAAAGTATCATTAACTACTTTTCCAACACGGCAGCATCGTGGGAGGTATGTCTGCACTACCCAATTGCCTTCAATGTACTTCACACCTCTAATCCCTTTTCCGACATTTTATTGGTTATGGCTTATCCGACACAAATAGGATGTATGCACAGTGCGTAAATCTGATGGCGAAGGTCAAACGACCTCCTGTTGTGTCGCTTGGAAGACTGAAGAGGGGCGCTTCAAGACTCAATGTCATCTTATCAGAGTTTAGAATTACGAGATCCGTCCTGAAATATCTGTCGTGTTGATTGAAAACGGGAAGTTAATGTAACCAAACTTTCTATCTTCGTTTGCTGGGAGCAATATTTTTCTATCGCTAGAGATAACATTACTCACTATGGTTGTACTACAAAGTGATCCTGGCTTGCTCCAACAGGAACATGCAACACGACGGGCATTCCCACTTTGTGTCAAAACTTCGTTTCAGTTATGGTTTCTTTAAGTTCGGAAGAACTCTTTCATTGCAAATCGTGCATTTTCATTTGTGCATCTCCGAAAGCTATGCAAGTTAAGCATAATTTTTGCCCTCATCATACACCAAAACAAAAACAGACCCAGAAAGTATGCATTTCATTGGTGCATCTCTGAAAGCCATGCAAGTTAAGCATAATTTTTACCCTCATCAGACACCAAAACAAAAACAGACCCAGAAAGTATACATTTCATTGGTTAATCTGAAAGCTATGCAAGTTAAGCATAATTTTTGCCCTCATCATACACCAAGACAAAAAAACCCCAGAAAGTATGCATTTCATTGGTGCATCTCTGAAATCCATGCAAGTTAAGCAGAATTTTTACCCTCATCAGACACCAAAACAAAAACAGGCTCGGAAAGTATACATTTCATTGGTAAATCTCTGAAAGCTATGCAAGTTAAGTATAATTTTTACCCTCATCAGACACCAAAACAGAAACAGACCTAAAAACTATATATTTCATTGGTGAATCTCTGAAAGCTATGCAAGTTAAGCATAATTTTTACCCTCATCAGACACCAAAACAAAAACAGACCCAGGAAGTATGCATTTCATTGGTGCATCTCTGAAAGCCATGGAAGTTAAGCATAATTTTTGCCCTCATCAGATACCAAAACAAAAACGTAACCAGAAAGCATACATTTCAAATCAGGTTCCTCTGATAAAGTTACAAACTAGATGTGACATACTTCACACAAACTTCCAAACTTCTTTAATCCCTCATAAATCAAAACCTCCTCCACCCACCCGCCATCCCCTCCCCTCAGCTCGCATTCGAATAAAACCCATTCACAAATCATATTACTCTTTGCAAATAAGAGAGTTGTACTCCACCTTCTCCCTCAAAGTGGAAATTGTATCCTCTGCCGCCCAACGGGATTATTTCCATTGCAAATTGGAAGAGGCGATAAACGCGCCAAGAGGGTATTTACCGGCTGTAAAAAGGAACACAAAATTAAACCCCTGGATTAAGGATGGTTACGGTTTTGCGAGCGCTCCGGGACCAGTTAGTTTCCGTCTCCACCGTCGGAATCCTTCATGTATGAAATGGAAAGCGTTAAATAGGACTTTGATGACCGCAGAGTGCTGGGAGTTTGAACTAAAACTTTCCTCCTTCTTTATCATTATTTGTTTGCATTTTTGTTCTTCGGGCCTCTCCACGGAGCGCTGTTTTGGGTGCGTTAAAAGTTTAGACTCGCTGGGAATAAAGAGCACCCGCGAAACTGAGTGTCGGCTTTTTTAATTTGCTCGTTTCATAAAGTAAATAGGTTAGAGGTTTAATGTATTCATTCGTTATCCTCGCTCTTATATGTTTACTTAGTTTACCATACAAGAGAAGAGAGTCAAAATCATTTCAAATTCTGCAATCTAATCTTTTATACGCTATGTTCTAAGCGGAGATGGAACCCTCATTACGAAAATGTTAAATTGGACACTTCGATGTAGTTTTTCTCAAAATCTGTTATAGATTCATGTTTGAAATCTTTAATACGAGTAAAGAACATCTTTCTCATTATACTAAAATGGTTTTTCTTTTTGAAAATTCAAGAATTTATTTTGTACATTTTTTTTGTGTCAAAACCAAAAAATGGTAAATTGACCACTTCGATGTGCCTTTTTTCAAAATCTATCATAGATACATGTTTGAAAATTTTTAATACAAGTAAATTACATCTTTCTCATTATACTAAAATGATTTTCTTTTTAAAAATCCAAAATTTTATTTTTTACAATTTTTTTGTGTCGAAACAAAAAAATGTTAAACTGACTATTTCGATGTACCTTTCCTCAAAATCTGTTAGAGATTCATGTTTGAAATTTTTAATGCGAGTAAATTACATCTTTCTCATTATACTAAAATAATTTTCTTTTTAAAAATCCAAAATCTTATTTTTTACAATTTTTTTGTGTCGAAACAAAAAATGTGAAATTGGCCATTTCAATGTACCTTTCCTCAAAATCTGTTATAGATTCATGTTTGAAATTTTTAATACAAGTAAAGTACATCTTTCTCATTATACTAAAATGATTTTCCTTTTTAAAAATTCAAAAATTTATTTTTTATAATTTCTTTTGTGTCAAAACAAAAAAATGTTAAACTGACTATTTCGATGTACCTTTCCTCAAAATCTGTTAGAGATTCATGTTTAAAATTTTTAATAAAAGTAAAGTACATCTTTCTAATTATACTAAAATGGTTTTTCTTTTTAAAAATTCAAAAATTTATTTTGTTCACTTTTTTGTGCCGGAACAAAAAAAATGTGAAATTGGCAATTTCGATGTGCCTTTTTTCAAAATCTATAATAGATACATGTTTGAAAATTTTTATGCAAGTAAAGTACACCTTTCTCATTATACCGAAATGAGATTTTGGTCAATTTTTAATTTTTTATAAATTTACAAAATATTTAATTAGACATATTGATATTTTACCCTATTTTGATACAAAACAAATTGTAAAAAATAAATTTTTGAATTATTTTTAAAACGCTCATTTCAGTATAATGAAAAATATCTACTTTACTTGTATAAACAGTTTCAAACATGTATCTATAACAGAGTTTCAGAAAAGGTACATCGAAATGGTCAATTTCACATTTTTTGTTTTGACGTAAAAAAATTTGTAAAAAATAAATTGTTTCATTTAAAAAAAAATCATTTCAATATAATGAGACAGATGCACTTTACTTGTATTAAAAATTTCAAGCATGAATCTATAATAGATTTTGAGAAAAGGTACATCCAAGTGGCCTATTTAACATTTTCGGAATGAGGGTTCCAACTCCCCTTAAATCTTCTAAAAGCGAAATGGACTGTTTAGTGTCAGAAATTGGCGGTGTTTGTATGGCTTAGTCGTGCTGTATTCGTTCGTTAAACATTTCCATCAATTGAATAAGGCATGCGAAATTATGTCTTGAGATGTTACTTAATCTGAATTTATAGTTTGTGGTAGCTTATTTCTTCGAAATTATAAGGATAAAATTAAATATTAAATAATTTGCAAATGTATTGCTTAGGTCTTAACACACCAGAGGTTTGGGTGTGTCGCTTTAAAAAAAAGAAATTCGAACCTGTAGACCGAAACATCAGGTTTGATTTGTTCGTCTTTTTGTCTTTCTTGATCGCAAAAGTAACCAAGAGCCAATTTTGGTTGCTATAGGTAGAATTATCTGTCCTGTAGAGCGTTTTGAACCATTTTTGTATCATGCGTCACGCAATTTACTGAAAGTATGCCATCCTAAAAACATTACCATGCTAAAAAAGCGATGTTCCTCTGTTTCCCCACATTTCTAAGAGTTAATAACGTGACAGTGATGTCGCAATCAAAGTGGAACCCGATTGGTCCAGTTTCGATCAGCAGAAGTGTATGAAATGCTTTAAATAACCATAGCCATGAAGATCGGGCATCTAGAATAGCTCTTCGCTTTGTAAGGAGGGTGAGATAGAGAGATAAACCTCTGCTGGCTCTTCGAAATAGCTCTTCCTGAACCCTGATATTATAAAGCTATTATGTATCAAAAGGGTCAGAAAAACCACCCTATCTGTTAGAATCTATACCAGCCTAAAAACCTTATCATGCTAAAAAAGTGATGTTCTTCTGTTCCCCCACATTGTTAAGAGTTATTAACTTCACAATGATGTCACCATCAAAGTAGAATCCGATTGGTCGAGTTTCGATGAGCAGAAGTATGTGAAAGGCTTTTAATGACCATAGCCATGAAGATCGGGGCATCTAGAACTTCGAAATAGCTCTTCCTAAACTCTGATATTATAAAGCCGTTATGTATCAAAAGGGTCAAAAGAGCCGTTTTGTCTGTTAGAATCTATGCCAGCCTAAAAACATTATCATGCTAAAAAAATGATGTTCCTCTGTTCCCCACATTGTTAAGAGTTATTAACTTGACAGTGATGCCCCCATTAAAGTGGAACCCGATTGGTCCAGTTTCGATGAACAGAAGTGTATGAAAGGCTTTTAATGACCATTGCCATGAAAATCGGGACGTTTAGAACAGCTCTTCGCTTTGTCAGGAAGGTGAGGGAGAGTGATAAGCCTCTGCTGGCTCTTCGAAATAGCGCTTCCTGAACCCTGATATTATAAAGCAGTTATGTATATAAAGGGTCAAAAGAGTCATCCTGTCTGTTAGAATCTGGGCAATCCATAGTGCTTGTGTTGGAGACGGTTTGTATCCAATGTATCTGATGAAAATTCTAACTAGAGCATTGATGATATTTTTCATTTAAAGGTATTTTTTAAAGTGGTAAAAGACTGAGAGTCGCTTTCCAAATTTCATTTTCAATAAGTATTCATATTGAACAAAGAGTATATTCACATTTCTCCAGAAATATATGAATTCTGTGTTTTTGAGAACTTTCGCTGAAAAAAGCTCTTTTATGTTACAAGTTTTAACCTGCAACACAACTACAATATTTTGAAAGTGAATTTTCTGTCTGTTATCTTTAGTTTATTGATGAAAATCAACAAGGCTAGCAAATGACATTAACGAAGCGACTCTAGTTTATTTGTTCCTGAAGCAGCTGTTATGAAGACAGGAAGTGAAATTTGAATTATTTAGACTGAGCACAAGCGAAAAAATACAAATAAAAAATAAACAAAAATAAAAAATATCAAACAATAAAAATAAACAATTTTTCCGCGAGTCAGATATGCTTATTTTTGCATAAAAAACAGGTAACATGGATTAGTAAACTTTTGAAATAGTGAAATACAATGTTGTTTGATATGTTGTCTCTTTTGAAACTGTGTAAGGTCTATATTGGGAATTATTTGAACCGTGGTTACACGACGACGACTATACTTGCGCAGCACCGGAGACTTTTTGAAAGAAACAAACGAATAAATACAGATAAAAAAAATAAAGAAATTAAAATAAATATATCAAACAATAAAAATAAACAATTTTTCCGCGAGTCAGATTTATTTATTTTTACATAAAAAACAGGTAACATGGATTAGTAAACTTTTGAAATAGTGAAGTACAATGTTGTTTGATATGTTGTCTCTTTTGAAACTGTGTAAGGTCTATATTGGGAATTATTTGAACAGTGGTTACACGACGACGACTATACTTGCGCAGCACTGGAGACTTTTTGAAAGAAACAGCAATTATCAAAAGTCTTAATTAAAAATCTTAGTCTTAGTTAAAAATTTTAAAAAGTCTTAGTTAAAAATTTTAAAATAATTTTTATTAAAATCTTACTAGATAATTATCAATAATTCAAAAATAAAATTATTTCTGTAGAAGAATAAACTTTGCAATGATTTTGTGCTCGATAAAAATGAAACTCATAGTTAGTTGGAGCTTGTACGATGCAGCTAGATAGATCATTGTCTCATGTACAACATTCTTCTCAAGCTATACAAATTTCAAACAATATAAAACTTCCACTGCCGTGAACGATTTTAAAGCCCTTCCCTTAAACCGTTGTAATTCTAAACTAACTCTAACTTAACGAATTTAATTAATTCTGATGTTTCTTCAAAATACGAGCACATTCAGAGACGTTAATATTCGATACAAAGATGACCGGTAATACACTAACATCTCAACTGTTCTAAGGGCCCTTTGTTGAATCAATACAACACATTCTCAAAATAGAAGGGGGTTATCTATTAGATGGTAAAGAATACTACGCTGTCAAGGGGTTAAAAACGTGTCATAAGCCGAACGTAAGCCTATCTAATATATGGCGCGTTTTTGTACGGATAGATACGCTTATACCTTCATTATGAGTTACATAAATGTAGTCAATTATTCTGGATGAGACCAACCAAAAAGCTTTCCTTTCAAAAGCATACGCTTCGGACCTGAATTAATAACTAAACTATATGAATAAATATAAGGTTGAAATCTACAAGTTGGAACACTCTCTTAATAAAACGGCGCCATCGCGCCAAGTCGCCAAAGCAAGATGGTAAACAAACGTGCATCGGTCACAGTTAAAAGTTAATCGTTTCATCTTTTTTCGAACCCATTGCGTTTGTGTTTTGTCGTTGCACTATCTCCCGTTTTAAATGTAGAATTTCAACAGAACTACTAGCTTTCCTAGCTCATTGAATGTACGGAATATGTTACTTTTAATTATTCTAATGAAGCAGGAAAAATAGCGCTCGCGATGCCTGCGGCATCTAAAGTGGGCACCGGGCAATTTTTTTTAACTTAAAGAAACATCAGTGGCTTCGCTTTCAGCAAAGTGGGATCCTAGTAGCTTCGCTAGCTTAGTGAATGTACGGAATCAGCTTCTTTTAATTACTCTAATGAGGCAGCAGAACATTTGCCCTTAGTAGCGTTCAAAACAAGTCCAACTTCAAAAATTCCATGCAAACGATTTTTATTACAAGGCAAAGAAATAATCTCTCAATTATATGATCTGAAAAATATATAATCACTAGATAAACCCAAGTTCTATTTGCCATTTATTTTCTAATTGAAATCATACTAATTAAAATACATTTTATTATTTAATTAAATACTTTAAGTTATTTAAAAACCGCGTAGTATGTAAACAACTCAAATCACGTAATGACGTAAGCAATTTAGCCGATGGGTTGCCAATGGAACTAATCCGTTCGATTCCTCAGGTAACCATATTGGCGATGAAATCGGTGTGTTCCAACTTGTAGATACCAACTAAATATAAATACTTGATAAATAACAAAGAAATGTAAAATTAATTAAATAATGATTTTTGATGCGAATCTCTTTGCTGTCATTATTACTTACACGTTACTCCTGCACTTAGCATTAAAAATCCTACACCGCGAAATGCTGTTAACCCCTTAAGAATCACCTTTTTTGCTATCGAATAAGATGACCAACCTGTTTTGGAAAGAGCTGTCGTTTTCATTCATCTCAGAAAGCATAGAATACTTGAGATACTTATGGGTTCTACGTAATTTTTGTGTCAAATTATAAAGCTAATTAATGATTAAATTTTTGTTCATAAGACTAAAAATGCTGTAATTCGATGCACATAAATATTCATTTATAAATATTCATCATAAATTTCATTCATCTCAGAAGGCATAGAATACTTGAGATGCTTATGAATTCTACCTCATTTTTGTGCCAAATTATAAAGTTAATTAATGATTAAATTTTAGTTTATAAGCCTAAAAATGTGATGATTCGATGCACGTCATTATGACGGTGGCTTAAGGGCTTAAAGAACTCTTTTCGAAAAACTTGCTGCAATATTTCTGTCTGGTTTCTTAATCGTTACTTTAGAATAAATTTTATAAATAATGAGAATTTTATCCTGTTCCTTATGTTCACAAGTAGGGTGTAGCTGTCTGAACCGAGACGGGTGTCGTCCTCGTCATCAGACCGCGGTTCAAAATTACGAGGTCCGTCCCTAAATAGCCCTCGCGTTGCTTCAAAAACGGGAAGTTAATCTAACCTAACCTAACCAAACTATCCTGTTTTGGAAAGGGGCTGTCGTTTTCATTCATCTCAGAAGGCATAGAATACTTGAGATGCTTATGGATTCTACTTAATTTTTGTGTCAAATTATAAAGATAATTAATGATTAAATTTTTGTTCATAAGACTAAAAATGCTGTAATTCGATGCACGTAAATATTCATCATAAATTTCATTCATCTCAGAAGGCATAGAATACTTGAGATGCTTATGAATTCTACCTCATTTTTGTGTCAAATTATAAAGCTAATTAATGATTAAATTTTTGTTCATAAGACTAAAAATG
>BGPR01019811.1:10408-28671 GCA_013235015.1 Araneus ventricosus
TAAGACTAAAATTGTTGTAATTCGATGCACGTAAATATTCATTTATAAATATTCATCATAAATTTCATTCATCTCAGAAGGCATAGAATACTTGAGATGCTTATGGATTCTACGTAATTTTTGTGTCAAATTATAAAGCTAATTAATGATTAAATCTTTGTTCATAAGCCTAAAAAGGCTATAATTCGATGCACGTAAATATTCATTCATAAATATTCCTCATAAATTTCATTCATCTCAGAAGGCATAGAATACTTGAGATGCTTATGGATTCTACGTAATTTTTGTGTCAAATTATAAAGCTACTTAATGATTAAATTTTAGTTTAAAAGCCTAAAAATGCGATAATTCGATGCACGTCATTATGACGGGGGCGAGACTTAAGGGTTTAAAGAACTCTTTTCGAAAAACTTGCTGAAATATTCTTGTCTGGTTTCTTAATCGTTACTTTAGAATAAATTTTATAAATAATGAGAATTTTATCCTGTTCCTTATGTTCACAAGTAGGGGGTAGCTGTCTGAAGCATATTTAATACTGTCTGTGCGAAAGGATTCTCAAAGGTAATATCTGCGTTTATAATCGCCATAGTTCCACTTTGGCTCATTAGACACCACCCATTCAGATCCATAATGCATTCCAAGAGAAAAACAAAATTTCACTTTGAATTTCCAAGCGGAAAGAAATTCCGGCAAATGCATTCGCCATTTGTGGAACAACGCGTCGAAAAATAAGAAGCGGGGCAAACAATTTCCTTAAAAAAATCACACAGAAACTTCTAACCATCAACGGAGCATCGAAGCACTCTTTAAAACCATTCCAAAATATCATTTTAAGATTTCGAAAGGCCGAACGTGGATTACCGTGCCTTTCCATCCATCCATTCAATTCATTCTTTTCATTTCAGTTCCTGCCATTTTTCAAATTAAAACATTTCTCCCCTTAACTGCAACCCATCAGACTACTCCCCCCCTTGCCCATTTTCCAATCAATATACCATACTACACTAATATCCCAAACGGAGGTAGGGTGAGGGGGCCAGGAAGGCAAAGACGACACTTTTCGGTCCCCCTCCCCCTGCTCAGACGAATCTAAAGGTCTCGCGTCATTAGGAATGATCAACTCAACCATTAGCCTAATTACAGCTATCGTGGAGAGTCCATTCACGTGCTAATTGATACTAATGTCTCTTATAATACGAGAGAGTAATATTCGGAAAAGTTTTCCCCAGGTTTTGTCCGATTCTGCGGCGGGCCGGAATCCTAATTGATTCGCTGCCGCTCTGATGAGCGGGGAATTAGGGTTAGGTTAATCAGAACGATTGGATCGGATTTTTTTCCCCATCATTCAAATGCAAAATTGCCAAGAATTCTTATCATTGTATGGTTTTAAATGTCATTATCGTGCGCTGAATGCAGTAGGGGAAGAACTATAATGGATTGGCTTCTTGTTAGGAAGTCTTGGGATCTTATTTGGGCGGAGGAGGGACCGAGATTTCGACATTTAATCGAGAGAATTGCCTTTACTAGGAAAAATGGTGTTGAAGCATTTAAGTAAAAGCAGTTAGTCCCTCCGTCTCCGTAGTTCTGGAGTTAATCCATAGTGTTCAAATACAGCATTCCATCCATAGTGTACCAGTTAATTACCACAGCATTGCCAGATTAAATTTAAACACTATGAATTAGCTAGTGTTCCATACATAATGTATCAGTTAATTATGCTAGTGAAACCAGATTAGCTAATCCATAATGCTCAAAATTAAATAGGTTAATCAGAACGATTGGATCGGATTTTTTCCCCATCATTCAAATGCAAAATTGCCAAGAATTCTTATCATTGTATGGTTTTAAATGTCATTATCGTGCGCTGAATGCAGTAGGGGAAGAACTATAATGGATTGGATTCTTGTTAGGAAGTCTTGGGATCTTATTTGGGCGGAGGAGGGACTGAGATTTCGACATTTAATCGAGAGAATTCCTTTACTAGAAAAAATGGTGTTGAATCATTTAAGTAAAAGCAGTTAGTCCCTCCGTCTCTGTAGTTCTGAAGTTAATCCATAGTGTTCGAATACAGCGTTCTATCCATAGTGTGGCAGTTAATTACACCAGTATTACCAGATTAAATTTGAACACTATGGATTAGCTAGCGTTCCATCATAATATATTACCTACCTTTGGCAGTATAGACGAATTTTCGTGTTTGTTTACTTGCCTGTACTACGTATTTCCGGTGTAATGCTAAGTCAATGGATCTTCAAAGCGGAAGACCAACATACAAGCAGATAAAATCGATGTTCTTAATGTAAGTAAACAAAGCAGAAAACTCGTCCATAACCAGATTAGCTAATCCATAATACGCAAAATTAAGTAGGTTAATCAAAATGATTGGATAGGATTTTTTTCCCCGCCATTCAAATGCAAATTTGCTAAAAATTCTTATCATTGTATGGTTTTAAATGTCATTATCGTGCGCTGAATGCAGTAGGGGGAGAACTATAATGGATTGGCTTCTTGTTAAGAGGTCTTGGGATCTTATTTGGGGGGAGGAGGGACCCCCTACGAGCTGGATTTGAGATTTCGACATTTAATTGGGAAAATTGCCTTTATTAGGAAAAATGGTGTTGGACTTTTAAATAAAAGTCGTTAGTCCCTCCGTCTCTGTAACTATGAAGTGAATCCATAATGTTTAAACACAGCGTTCCATCCATAGTGTACCAGCTAATTACACCAGTATTACCAGATTAAATTTGAACACTATGGATTAGCTAGTGTTCCATCCATAATGTATCAGTTAATTATGCTAGTATAACCAGATCAGCTAATCCATAATGCTCAAAATTAAGTAGGTTAATCAGAACAACTGGATTTTCCCCCCATCATTGAAATTCAAAATTGCTAAGAAGTCTTATCATTGTATAGTTTTAAATGTCATTATCGTACGCTGAATGCAATAGAGGCCCCAACAGATTTAGGGGTCTATTCTGGTACCCCCGGTTGGGTTGGGAGTTGGGTTGGGTTCCGTTGTTAACGTTCGGAACCCAACCGGGGGTACCAGAATAGACCCCTTAGACTTGTTCCCTTTGTGCAGTTAGCGATTCAGATATTTTTTTTTCAACAAATCCATCAATGAGTTGACTGCTCATCAATATATCTATTCAAGTGTTTGTGAATACGAAAACTCAAGATGGATGGATCTTAGTATGTGACCCTGACGCCAAAGCTGTAAATTTTTATCAAATTTTTGGAACAAATGCGTCAAAGAGTAGAATGTCTTTCTCTTTTTCTGTCCATGGGAATGAGATTGCTATAACTGAAAAAAAGCAACTAAGTAGGAAAAAGGAAATTCTGTATGTAGTCTGGATGTCGGGAGGTTCGAATGGTTGAATCTCGTGTACAGTTACTCAAAGTCAGAAGGCATTGGTGATGGGAAACAAGAAGGCATTCCAGCTTTAACAACTACAGTAGAGTCTCCCTACAACGAAATTTCCCTACAGCGAATTTCTCCCTATAAAGAAATTTTTAATCGCAATGGTAAATAAAATTCAAAATATTCTCCATATAACGAAGTGGTTGTCTCCCTATAACGAATTTTTTCAGACTTTTATCTTCTCGATTTTTGACATTTTTGAAGAAAGTTGCTAATTTCTGTGCAAACAAATCGCTCACACGTACCTGTTTCTGAAACCACTCGCATTGTTCATTCCAGCGATAACACATAACAATAGAATAATGTGGAGGGTAATGCAGTTGTGGGGATCTGGGTTTCTACAGAGGGAGCAACATTTCTACGGGTCAAGATTCCAAGAATCGGGGTGGAGTAGGGGTGGAAACAGCAAATGGATGTGGCAATACTCATTTTATGTTTATCCATACTAGTACATATTATTCTCTAAATTGGTGAATTGTCTTCACGTTTGAGCATTTTATTTAAACAATAAAAATTAGCATAATTTTAACAAATTTATAATAAATAATACCTCATTTTTAATTGAAAGTCATAATTAAATATTTTCAAACTTATCGCAGATATTAAAAGATTTGTTACATTTACTTAAATAACTGCAAAAATCTCTAATCTCCGTATAACGAATTTTTCTCTATAGCGAATGTTTCAACTGGAACCAAGCGATTTCGTTATAGGGAGATTTCAATGTACTTTATTAAGAAAGTTGAACAACTTTGAATTAAACTAACGATTAAAACCAGATTAAAACATGGTTAACTGCAATTACACTAAATGCAAACATGATTAAGCAAACACGGATCAATCATAACAGCATGAGCGCCAACTCCAGTACAAGACTGAGTGTGCAAGCGAGACAAACGAGGCTGTTTCATAGTTTTTCTGCTCGCTTATAAAGCAACCAAAGATCAGTTCCGCAGTTACAGTCAATGGCGTCATTAGTCGCCACATGAATATCGAAATTGTAGATATCTTGAAACGTTTGGACCCAGTTGTTCAAAAAGAATAGAACGAAGATCAAAGACGATAGAAAAGAATAGAATTATTCGACGAAGCTAATCACAAAACGCACAATATTTTGTAACATATGAGAAGGTTGAGGGGAGCACGCTCTAGCTGGTTCGTTTTGCTACAAGCGCAACGAGTTCGAAATTAAAAAATGTGTGCCATATGGGCCTCATTTACCGCTTAGAACACTAGGGTAACAAATGTACATTCTTGTGGAGGACAAAAGGCAAGCTTCTGGGTGATAGCCGTTCCTTTGACGACTCGCTGGTTGTAATACAGGGTGATGGATTGCAAATGACCATCATAGGGTGATAGCCACTATTAAAATTTCCCTAGAGGTAGTGATACCGGTGACACACACACACAGACGGGATAATTAAGTGTGGCCCGGCTGGTGCATAAAAGTCAATGAAACAGGGACAGACGGAGAGAGTGAGAGATGAACTGTGGGTCCCGAGTGAAAATGTGACTTGGAGTCGAGACTGGATGGATTGTTTTCGGCGAAACTCGCTGCCGTACTCATAGAAACAAATCCAACTATCCATCCATCCAGCCAATCCAATTATCCATAAATCCAGCGATTATCTAATGCGACGATCCCGCTTGGGTTTTTTGTAAGAAGTAATTTATTTCCTGCGAAGTATAAAGTTAATCCAAATGTATAAATCCTGCAACTTATTCATAATCCAGAGGTATATCATACATAAATATTCATGTTGCTTAGTTGTGAGTAGTTGTAGCTGAAACTTGGCTCCAGTACGGTACAAGTGGTGAAGCACACTTGATGTGTGTAATGTGAGTATGAATTGCACCATTTTTGGCCCCAGTACGGTACAAGTGGTGTGGCACATTTGATGTGTGTAATGTGAGTATAAATTGCACCATTTTTGGCCCCAGTACGGTGCAAGTGGTGCAACACACTTGATGTGTGTAATGTGAGTATAAATCGAACCATTTTTGGCTCCAGTACGGTACAAGTGGTGTGGCACACTTGATGTGTGTAATGTGAGTATGAATTGCACCATTTTTGGCCACAGTACGGTACAAGTGGTGTGGCACACTTCATGTGTGTAATGTGAGTATAAATTCAACCATCTTTGGCTCCAGCACGGTGCAAGTGGTGTGGCACACTTGATGAGTGTAATGTGAGTGTAAATTGAACCATTTCAAAATAATTCTAAGTCAAAGAAATTCCTCTGTAAGCGCTCTTTCTTGATGTTTCATTTCAATGTAGAATTCTGGTTTATTTTATCTATTAATTTCTCTCGAACCTTACAAAAGGTATGTACATTTTTCTTTTTCATTTTAATGCATCATTTGATTGATTTATATTTGTTCTCTTCCACTTTAAACAAAATCATTCGGTCTATTGAATAAACCTTATCTTTTCGTAGCCATAGCAACGGAAGAATTTATATCCGTCTGAGACGTGGACAAATCGAATTACTTTTAGCTTCACTACTTTCAACTCAAACATAAATTCAATCATTTCAGGAATTTTTTTATCCATTTTTGAACAGAGATGATGCAATTCTAATAGAATACAATGTGTTTTGTAAATTTTAACTTTGTTTCGTAATGTAATTTAAATTCTTACCGTAAGATGAAAATTAATTTTTATTCCATTGATTAAGATATAAGGTAAAATACAACTGGACAGTCTGGGCTCCCGGGAAATGTTTTGGGTGGACCCCATAGAAAATTAATATCTTCACTATCCTTACTTATAAAATTATAATATATTCCCATATAACATAGTTAAAAAGTTAGTAAGTACAGTTAAGTGTATGAACACACAGTATTAGAAATCTCATAGTCAGGGAACTTTATCTACATAACAGTCAATTTTAAATATAGGGTGTCCCACGAAGGATTCCCCCATTTTAAAATTAAATAACTCGGCAACCAATGACATTTATGACAACTATGAAACCAATGACATTTATTTTGAAAGCCGTAGAAATCTGATACACAAGTTTCAGGATCATTTATAATTGTTGCTAATAGGTGGCGCTGTACGCTGTAGTCGTAGCATCTAAAACTTTCCTCCTTTCCCCATAAAGGGCTGTAAACATTCCTTTGTAAGCAATCATTGCAATCGCACGCGATCTATTCAAAATATGTACTTTTCTCAGCACAGAGATCGCGGGTATCAAGAATGAAATTTTCAGTCACCCCCTGGAGTGTGTCATCGAAAATGGTGGGGTAAGACTTAAGAACATGATACTGTTTCTCGCCAAACGGGGAAATTGCACCAACTATCCAAAAAGTTGCTAAATATCCGCCATCTTGGATGGTTTCAAGACGGCGGCGATTCTAATGGCACCCATGACAAAAAATGTAAATTGTACATAAAATTGGAAATAGTACATAAAATTGCAAATAGTACATAAAATTGTATGAAATTTAGCATGAATTTTCTCAAATTCTGACAAAAATTAGAAATTCTGGCAAAGTTTTAGGGTTGCCAACAAAATGAAGAAGGTTACCACATTTGGCGAGAAATCAATTTAGCGAGGGAAAAAAATTCAATTGGCGGACCGCACCATGTTCTTAAGCCGAGCCAATGGTGGGATGTAGACCCTAAGAGTGCAATTAATTTAAAATTGGTTGTTTCGTCAAAACCTTACGTTCGGTCCAAAGAATATTAAATTAACAGTTCGCTAGAGTATGTTTCTATGTATTTGTAACACCTCAGGTTGGGGTTCACTAAACCGTGGGCTCCTGGCATTTTGCTTGCCCTGCCTCCTTATAGCTACATCACTAAATTGTTTACATTTCCCAGCTGCCAACCCAGATGTAAAAAGCGCCTGGATGTCACCTGGATGGATGACATTTTCCTCACGAGTTTATCACCATATTTGAAAATCTGTTTCAAATTTTGGACGCAACCATTTAGTAGGCAGGTGTGCTAATCCAAAATGTATAATCAATATTCTTCATTATACCACGCAGGTAGATACATATTATGATAGTCGAGTCGATGACGATATCTCCAATGGCTAATTTCTGCGATAATTTGATGAAAATGGTAAATATGATTATATTTTCCCCGGCTACCTTTAAAACATTCAGAACCATTTGAGTGATTAGGCCGACGTGGGTTTAGAAAATTATGATTGTATAAATACCGATGAGAAATCATAAAGTTATCTTGCATTTATACTACTCTAAGAACAGTTTATAAATCTTAATGTCACATAGAGATAAGTTGTTTTACTTCGGAAGTAACACCGTCATCTATATACAGGGTGTCCACACTTATCGTGGTCTAATATCTAATTTCTAAACCGTTAGAGATAGATGTATAGTTCCAATTAATAATAATAAAGCCCTAACCCTGTCTCTCTGGCAAGGGTGATGCAAAGTGTCCAAAACGCATGTTACTAATAGCCCAATTGACATGCTTGGTGATTTTGATGAAGCTTTGTTCACACGTTTCTCACAATATGACCTGAAGTTCTGTAGGGGTATATAAGCCCTAGCCCTTACGGTAGGGGCGGGCTAAGTCATTGCAAAATGCATGTAACAAATAGGTAGATTGACGATTTAGGCGGCTTGGACGATTTTGATGAAATTTGGTACACACAAAAAATAAAAATCCTATTGGAGTAAATAAACGCTAATCCAATCCGTCAGGATAAGGTAGGGCAAAGTCTTTAAAATACATTTAATAAATGGGCAGATTGGCATGGAATTTCATATAGCTGGCACAATTTTGATGATAATGGGCACTTATATCATACTCCTTACTTATATCTTACTACTCATAGGCTGACTAAAAGTAATTTATGGGTAAATAAACACTAATCCAATTCTTCAGAGAAGGGTGGGACAAAATCGTCAAAATACATGTAAATTCTTGGAATGATTGACATGCGGTTGGATATAGCTAGGGGGCCATTCAAATATTACGTAAGGACCCAAGAGGGGATGGGGGTTGCGATTTACTTATTTTCGCTGACAAGGGGGGAGGGGGAGTATGAGTGATGCTTACGTAAGACATTAAAATCACTTTATTTCCGAAAATCTCCTGTAACTTGCAATTTAATTTAAAAAAATTAAATTTGAAAAAAAAGTTAAATTGGCAAAAGAAAATTAAACTTGATTTTTGTAAGCTTAAACTTGAAATTGTAAGGAAATTAAACTTGCATTTTTTTTTTTTTCATTTTAAGCCGAGTTAGAGTTTATTTGAATTAAGTCCTAAAACTTTTAAAATTAGATTATTACTGTTATACGTTTTGTAAAAAACAGAACGGGGGGGGCTGCAGTTTGCTTACGTAATTATAAGAGGGGGTTTGCGATTTGCTTATTTTTGCTGACAAGGGGGAGAACGGGGTCAAAAAATACCAAAAACATGCTTACGTAATATTTGAACGGCCCCTAGGCCGATTTTGATAAATGTCGGTACACATATCTCTCAGTAGCGGATGAAAAATACTCTATGGGTAAATAAACGCTAACCCATTCCCTGAGGGTAAGGTGGGATTAATACTTTTAAATATATGTAACAAATAGACGATTGACATGAAATTTGATACGACTGCTGCAATTTGAAGAAACTTGATACACATATTCCTCATAGGCAAAATAAAAGCAATTTAGGGGTAAATAAATACTCATCCGAAACATCATGTAGGCTGGAGCAGAGACGTAGGCCGATTGGCACGAAACTAGATACTGCTGGAGCGATTTTGACGAAACTTGGTGATCATATTCCTCATTAACAGACATGAAGTATTGTTGGGGTAAATAAGTCCTAACCTAGTCCTTCAGTTTAGGTTGGGGCAATGTCTCCGAAATGCACGTAGGAAATAGACTGATCGAAGTGAAACTTAATTTGCAGGCTTCAATAACGTCCAAATAAAAATATGGAGCGTTAAATCGTTTTTAGTAAACCCTTTAAGATGATAACTACCGATAAGACATGTACAAATGTTTATTTGAAACGGCTGGAGCAATTTTGTTGGAGCATGTTTCATTATTTGATTTAGACGCTTTAATTGTTGAAATTTTAGCTGAAGAATGACTCCCACATTGTTAACAACAACAAAATACTGTATTAATTAATGGGCATATCTCGCACTCTTCTGGGTTGAGTGAAGGTGAGTCCTCGACATTTATCAAATGGACCAATCAGCATGAAAATGTTTATGTCCTGGGTTCCTGAAATAACAAGTTGCCCCGCCCCCCCCCAAAAAAATGGTTAACAATGCAAGAAATAAATGTAATAACTCTTTATTATGTTTTATGATTAAATGAAAGAAACTTTTTGTATTTAACCCTCCGAGCGTTTCACACGTACTTTTGCGTTGAACTTGGACTACTCCATAAGCGGAAAACACGCCTTTCAACGTGTGGTCGAAAACACGCTTTTCAACGTGTGGTCGGAAACACGCCTTTCAACGTGTGGTCGGAAACACGCCTTTCAACGTGTGGTCGGAAACACGCCTTAATCGGTCTGCATGCGTTTTTACTTCCATTGTGAACTGTCTCTAAAGCCTGGTAAACTTAGTTTGAATAGGTTCCAAGCTGAATAAAACGGATTCTTATGGTTAGTCCCTCCACGGGGGTTGCAGATTGCCCATAGTTCAGAGGGGGGAAGAGACTGGATCTGCTGCGCTTTCGGAACATCTTCTGTTGGGAGGAAGACACATTTTAAAAACAGATAAAAGGGTTTTCAATCGCTCGCTTTTCGAATCGCTTTACAAGGGAGATCGAACCACCCAGAGGGTTAATTTATGCATTATTTCATAAACAAATTTAGAAATATTTCCGTAGAAAAGTAATATTAATAAGCATTGTTATTTATAAAATATTGATCGGTTTCTTCCAAACGAATTTGACCTGAATAATACAGCGAAACGCCGAGTACTCTGCTAGTATAACATATGCAATGGCAAATTCGTTGCAAATGGGGAAAATGTAATTCTTGGACAATTAATCATCTTTCCAACTTAATTTGACTTGACTTGAATTGTATTACTCGGAGATACGAAGTTTAGGGAGTTTTAGCAACAAAGATTGTTATCCCCTAATTCAAAAAGATATTTATTCCAAAATTCGTTTCAATCCGTTTCAAAATTAGGTAAAATTGCCATCAGTAGATGAACTACAAAAATTGCCGATCCAATTCGGTCAAGACAAAAAAACAAAATGGCGTCCTCCTAGAAGGGCGGCCATATTCTTTTCCAATCTTTCCAACTTCCTCTTTAAAATATGTAACGAGAGGGTGTTAATAATCGATTGCTGCACAGTTTGCAGGAACTGTATGCTCTTTAACCTATTTCGAATTTAGAACAGATTCGAACCTCATATTACAAAACGTAAATATTTTCCTTTCATTCGAACTGCAGCCCCGACCTGAAAATTTAATGAAAGTCGTTACAGCCGTGCTTTTCTTGCCGGGAGAACGGTAACAAAGTTTGGACGGTTGATTGGAGGGCGTTCGAATCACTCGATCGTGTTTTTCGTCGCTTCATTTCCTGTCGCGGATTGAGTTCCAGAAAAGTTCTCGGCGCGAAACAAAAACAGGAAGAAGAAAATTCGGGATCGTCTGCAATTTCTTCCGAGTGAGGAACAATTTGCACAGCTTCTCGGAACTGGCCAATCGCGAGGAGGCAAAAACAAAACTCGAAATGAGTCCAATTTTCGACCGTTACGATTGGCTCATCTTGCGGTCGGCGGCACGATAATAACGTCAGGCAGTTATTTCTCGCTCGCAGCAGACGCGACATCTGGCGATTGTTAGCGCGTGACAGATTGGCTCCATTAACGCTGCATCACGGCCGCTTGGCGGCGCTTCCAGTAATAGGGCACTAACTGCGTTTGAAACTTTAACGGCTCTCAAACAATTACATTAATGTAGAGGCTTTTGTTCGGATAATATTTTTCTATCGGCTCTAGATATGTCAACGCCGATAAGCGTCGACGATTCGCTGGCCTCACTTGTTTGGGATAAACGAATAAAAATTAATTGCAAGCAAGGCTTTCGCTTTTTAGCATGATAATAATAGAAATATAACTTAAAAGGTAAAAAAAGAAAAAGTATATATAAGAAACAGAAGATTTAGACAGAAAACGATAACAATGCACCTTTTTGCGTGCTCAACGCAACAGCATCAACAAAAATTACAGCGATTAATATTTAAAACACATAAAATAGAATTTAGAATGTAATGTTCGTTTTCTGTTTAAATCTTCTGTTTCTTATATATACTTTTTCTTTTTTTACCTTTTAATTAATATTTCTATTATTTGTTTCTGTATTGTATTAGAAATAGCTGCAATATGCGCCATTCTATATAATACAAAGAGTTAATTAATTTTTAACCAATAAATTTATAGTTAATATCTTTGTTAATTATAACTGTTTAGCATGATAATGTTCTTTGGCTGAGATACTTTCTGGAAAATGAATAATGTGAAAATCATTCTTTGTGGGGAAAAAAGGAAAGTAATATAAGGAATTGCTTTAAGATGGACGTACAGACATTCATTTTGTAAGTTGCGTGATATAAAAATCGTCACGCGTGCTATTCAAAGGCTGCTGCAATCAAGACAGTCGAACGCAAGACAGACAAATCCCGTGGTGTAACTAGGGTTGGGCAGGTAGGGCATGTGCCCTGGGCGCAATCACAAGGGACTCAAAATTAAGGAATCAATTGATTGCATTTAAAAGAAAAGTAGGCTATTTTTTTTAAGTTCTTATATACCCATGAATGTAAAAGTTGAAATGGTTTCAACAAAGTTTGGAAAAATCTTAAGAATGCAATCTTTTTCACAACCCATAAGCCTCAAGATGCGATAAAGTAACAATTAATTTTATGTTTCAGGGATTTGCTGATTAAAACTGTCATCGTGAAATTAAAAGTTCGTTCAGAGCTACCACCTTACCGAGACACAAATTTATGTCTCGGTGGGGTGGGAGCTAAGGGAAGATACTTACGATTCGAATATCACCGCAGGGTTTCTTACGGTTTCTAACGGTATGACCGATTCAGTTTGATTGGATATCGGTTTCTTCTGAAGTTGGTGATAAATGGTTAGCAAAAATGTATCATTCGTGTTCTCAGTCAGCAAAGAGTGTGCATAAAGCACGCAAAAAATACTTCAAATTTTTGGCGTAGTGTAAGAACACTCCAGAAACTCTGAAATATGTAAATTCAATTTATTATTTAGTTATCTTTATATAGTTTTTAGTACTGAATATTTGCATTATTTGTATGCTGAAAATGTGATAGTGCTTATTTTAAATTTTATTTCGCAAACCCTAATGCAATTGTTCTGCCAAAATAAAAATAAAAAAATAATAAGTACTGAAAGAGAGAGAGAGAAAAGACCGCATAAAATTTGCAGTTGCAAGTAAAAATTATCAGTCCTTATTCGCGTTAAAATCAAGACAAAGGGAAGCGATTTCTTTAATAATTAACGAGAACAATTACATAAAGAAAAGAAATTCAGTTCCTTAAGTAATGTGTCTATATATGTAATAATTTCTATGGGCAGAGATGCAGTACAAATAATTTTTTTCATTATTATCCGCACGCGTGTGGTTTTTCAATGGATTAAGAGATTTGTACACATTTTTTTTCCAGCGCGAGTCAAGTATTTTTATTTATATTTTTCTAATATATCCAAAGTTTCTTACAAGGAACTTTGAATATCTTACTCGAGTCATATTCACAGGATTAAAGTTAGAATGCTCAAAATTTTCAGAGACAATGAAGCGAAAGTTTGTAAAAAAAATTTTTATGAGTAAGTAAATGTCCTATAAACTCAAAAATGTTTTATATACTATTTTTTAAGTTTATTTGCACTTTTAATCTTTTCTGTCCAGGGTATAAAGATTCCGAAAAGGAAATGAGAATCAAATTTCAAAAGAAGGAGGGGGCGCAGTTTTGGAATGTGCCCTGGGCGCCGTTTTATGTAGGTACGCTACTGGACAAATCAAATCTAAAACAATATTGTGCTACAGTGTTTTGGACTAGAAGTTCGAAATTGTTTTTGAGACTGTTAAGAGACTTTGTGGACACCCTGTATCACCAATCGTAAAGCGCAAACAAGACGAAAACGTAATCTTGGCTTCATTCATTTCTTTTAAGATTTGAAATATGCTATGGGTAAAGCAAAAGTAAAGTCCATCTTCTTTCCTTGGATTGATATATTTATATGCAGGAAATGTCATTAAAAGCGTTTGTACAATATCTGTATAAATATTTCTCTTTTGTGGCTCCCAAAGAACGCGTCATTTAGTTACAGGATTTAGCATCATCTCTAGCAATGGATGGATCACATAATTCAAGAAAGTTTTGAAAGGCGTTCAGGAAGGAGAAATAATGCGTTTCAACATGCTCTTAACAGACTTAAAAATACGGCGCAGTCCCCAAAATGGAATTACATTTGGGCGATTATGCACCAAAAACACACATTTTCAAATCTTCCTATTGGTATGTATTTTTTGAGAGAGTAATAAATATGGGTATCATTTTTGGGACAAAAATGAGATAGTTACCTTGCGCGCATGATTACAGATAAAATATTTGTCTAAACACAATATTTTGGGTATCTAAGTAATTCAAACAGTCTATTTAAGAAACTGAACCTCAATTTATTAACATTGAAATTTAATTTCTATTTTATATACCAATTTAAAATAAAAAAATTTGAAAATTGATAAAATTACAATTTTTCTAACTCCCCCCCCCAAAAAAAAACCTTCTTTGGAGGAAATATGTTCAAAATGTGGTTCAATTTGTAGAACATGACATAATACATATTCGGTAAAAATGTTATGTAAAAATATTCAATAGTTCTTGAGACATCCTGCACGGAACACCAAAAAAACACATTTTGAGATATAGCGCTTTAAAGATATGGCCATATTCAATGTTTACATTCAATAGCTGATACATTTTCCTTCATAACTTTCATAATTATGGGAATTTTTTAACGCGGATTGTTTTAAATTGTTCAGAAAAGACAGGGGAATAATATTTTTGTTTTCATAAAAAAGAAAATTTTCAAGGTTTAACAGTCGTATGCTTCCTTAATACTAAAGCTCTTTCAATGATTGTCAAAACTTTATGTATCGTAAAGTATATTATGTATTGCAAATGCATCCCATATATTGCAAATCGGTTTACACAGTTGGTCGGACAATTGAACTGCCACAAGCCTGTGTTCAATAATTAAAATGTTAAATACAAAATTTTAAACAAAAGAATCTATATTAAACTTTTGTAACTCTTTTTTTTTTCATTTTAGTAAAAGTCTTATTGACAGTTTCTCTAATGCCTCACAAATTTAAGAGAATTTTAATGCTTTTAAACAAAAAAAGCTTTTATTTTTTGAAAAATTTATAAATTTTTCATTTGGCCCATATTAAAAAAATACATTAAAGTTGTTTAAAAAGCAATTCAGGGAACTAAATTCCAAAAATTTAATTATAAAAATGTCTATGTGTTTTTTGAGTAAGACAAATAAGATCACTAAAACAGAATTTGAATGAGTCTGGATTTAAAAATCTTGCAAATTTTTGTATGAAATAAAGATTTTTCATGAACTGTTTTTGCTCTATTTATAAAATATCTTTATTAAAAAAGATAATGAACTGCAGTTTTTATGTTGTTATGATTGCATTATGAACTTGATTATACTCACCCAAGTAATTTCACCTCCATTTTTTTGTCTTAATTTGTTTGGAATTTTTTTACGTATGAAAGGAAGAGCATATTTTGCATGGATTAAATCTTTTTTCTTGCAACAGAGTTGAAGTTTTAAATTAATCGAAATTTTTTTCACGCTATTCTAATTATTTATTAAGCTTGAGTCTACGAAGAGATATCCTTTACTCTGGCTGCTAAAAAACTTTAAAGCATATGATTACTTATAGAATTGTAAGCCGAAACATTCTACTAGCATTGTCAAAAAAAAGTTTTGAAAAAAGAAGGTTCATTAGTCTGCATATTTGTGGCTTCAAAAAGAAACTATAATACTGACTTTCGTATTCTTTCAATTTTTAACACAAGATCGAATTTTCCTAATCAAAGATTTCTTTTCCAAGAAAAGAGTAAGATATCTTGTCGCAGGAGGAAAAAAATCGTTCTTTTTTTCTTTATTTCACTCGCGGAATTGAATTTCATTTTTTAACTAAAAGAAAAGAACAAAGAAGTGATGAAATAAAAGAACAAAGAGAAGAATGATTAGAGAGGAGTTGAGATGATTAAAGAGCCGAAATCTTTTGGTCTTTCATAATCATCAACTAGTTTTTTCGTTTTCTACGTTCTAAAAAGAAGATTTCGAAACTATGATTTCTAATACTTGCAGGTAGTTTATAAAAAATCCATCCAAAGAGGAAATAATTTGAAAACTTTTATAGAAACCGTGATATTTTTTCATTCTTATGAAATTCCACTGTTGCTAAAATTCCCTTTTGTTACTTTTCAATGTAATCTCTAAATGTTTAATTTTGATAGAAACGTTTTCGCGTTATGTAAAACTTTAAGAATTGATTTCCAATACGATTGTTTGATTTCTAAAGGAAACAAAGATAAATTTTTTGAGATAAGATGTCACAGCTCTTTATAACTTTTCATGAATAATTGTTTTTCTTTAATAGAAAGAACAGTCTTAATTGAAAATGAATTAGATTAAATATACTCCGTTTGCCCAGTTAATTAACGTAATTAAATTGAACTGCAAAATTTAAAAGGTTTGTTAATTAATCTTAGGAAATATTTACTTTTCTTGAAATTAAATTAATTGAAATGGGAATACTTTGTGAATAAGTCAGATTTTAGAGGTAATATATTTACTTCCTTTTTTAATTAAGAGCAAAACTTACAAGCAAGAAACAGAATTCCGTGTCTTAAGATAACTGTAATTTCATAATTAATAATAGAAAGATTTTTTTATTGGTGCCTTTACTTGGGCAAGAAAATTCCTTATTGAAAAGAATTTTATAAAAATACAATGGTTTTATTTCTGAGTAAAAGTAATGATTCTGTTTCTTTAAACTTAATATAGCTTGCCTTCATTAGGTAAATAAATTTTAGCGACATATTATGTAATATTTAATTTAATTTTCAAAATTAAATCCATCATAAATATATAATATTGGATTCAATTACAAAATTAAATCAGAACATCGCTATTCATTTTACGAAACATGTTTTTGACACTAAGAATCAAAGCATCAAAAATTTTATACTTAAAACTAAAATATTTTTATTGGCATTACTGATTTACATGACTTTTATTACATTAAAAACATTCTTTAAAATATATTTTGAAATGTTTGCCATGAAATGTCAATAAAAGTTTATGAAATGTTAGTACTTAAAATGTTAAAACTGAAGCCACCCATAAATAGTTTAGGAGATGATTTAGATAATATTTCAAAAGATTTTCCCTATTATCCCTATATATCCCTATTCAAAGTCTATTTTGGAGCAAATTAGTTACAGAATCATTTCTCAATTTTTTAAAATTGAGATGAATTTAAACATGAAAATTTAAAGCCTGTTGTATTCGGTCCATTTTTTATAACGATTTCTTCAAACGTTATTAGTTTAAAATGAATAGATTGAAATTGAAAATACCCGAAGCACAATCGACTATTCTTTGTGGAAAAAGCAATTAATGAAAATATTTTTTAAACAATTTTATTGTACTGAAAAGAAAATTTATTATGTTTGTTGTTTCTTCTTGTCTTAATTTATAATTTATTTATAAATATTATAGAATTTTGAAATCAATTTTTTTTCTAAAATTCACTACCGCCTATATGAAATCAAAATTCATTTAAATGAATCGATTAACTGAAACTGAAAATCGGAAAATAATAAAATAGTGCATTGTTACGAAAATCGCCCTGTGTATGTACGGTGAAAACAGTCCAACAAGCAGAATAATGGAGATTGACAATTATTCACTAATATTCAGGAAAGACGAAACACAGGTAACAGGAAAAACACAGCACTTGCTCAAATTAGCAACACAAGCAAACAGCAGATCACTAATAATAACAATAATAGCACGAACAATAGTGCTCAGAGTCTAACAGCTAACCAACTCGCAATCGAACAAGATTCCAAAGAGATTCATCCCTCGCGTTTGGCTCCTGTGGTATTTATAGCTCCTCCGACAGGGCAGGACGTCACATGGAATCATCTAGTACATTCCGTATATTTCCGCTCAGAATAGACATACCGAGAAAATTATCGCATTTTTGGGAACCTTCGATTTGCTCCATATTTCCCGCCAAGTTTGTTGATAACACCAGCCTCTCACCCTTGCGCCTAACTGTTCGAAGGGCGGTCCTTCCAGTTTAGTGGGTCTGGAAATGGAAGCAATGAAAAACAGCAGCTATGATTTTTTGGCCACCCTGCCTGGGCTGAGTCCTCTTAACAAGCTGTCTCCCCAGACTGTGAAGTCTAAACTGGGGAATAAAAAGAAGACAAATTTAAAAACAAAGTTAAACTAATAAAATGGAGGAGAAGATCTGAAAAAATGCTTCAAAAAGCAAATGGATGGGCAGATAGGAGAAAGGGAGTGGTCAATGTATGCGAGCTAGAAAGAAAACAGGCCGAATCTGGGGAAAAGAAAGAGAAAAATAAAAGAAAAAAAGTCAAGCGGGGATGGGCTGTCAGCCTGTGAATTTGGAAGCGTTAAGTGCTGGCATCTGGCTCTCTGTCCAGAGGATCCCCATTTCCGGAAATAGGGCACTACCCCAACCGCGGGAAATTTATTAAAGCTAAGAGAATGAATGGCATACATCGGGAAACATGCCCTG
>BGPR01019812.1:0-19538 GCA_013235015.1 Araneus ventricosus
ATCCCGTATTTATCCTGGTTTTGAATGAAACGTCATGCATTGTCCCGTTTTTTACTTATAACCAAGTAATTTATATTTTTAAAAAAATTAAAGATGAGCTCATTTTAATTTTTTAAAATATTGGCTTCTGAAGAGTTATCTTCCACAATTCACTCTAACTAGAACATGGACATGTCATGTTGCCATAAATTTCCGCCATGCGTAGACTCCTTCTGTCTCTGGCTCTAATAACAATGCGACTTTAAAGAAGTATTCTACAAGTGCTTGCATTCTGTTGATAGCTAAAGGGAATTCACAGAGGGGGAAGTATTGTGCTAGGAAAACTGAGGATCAGAACCGGATCAGGCCAGGACCAGAGAAATACAAGGGCTGGTTCATACCTTTGAAGTTTACGATTTTCCGACAAGCGGAGGGGAAACCAGTTTTGACGTCACTACGCTGTCAGAGTGGGGTCCGAAAGTGTCCACTGGAGATTCTTTCATTCTTAGTTTGTTCTTTCATTCTCCTATTTGTTCCTGTGTTGTCTAGTGTTACTTGTTATTTTGTTGAAATACTGTGAAAATGTTGCAAGTGTGTCTGCTTATGCTGTCGCTGCCTATCCAAATTATTACAGGAAAACGAAAGGCAAAGGTGTAATATATCATACCTTTCCAGTATGTCCGAATCGGAATAAAATTTGGATCTCGAAATGTAAAAGGCAAGATCATATAAATGTAAAATACGCTAGGACATGCAGTGATCACTTCAGGCCGAGTGATTACATGGATGACATGAAGAATCGTCTACTTGGTTTAAATCAAAAGAAAATTTTAAAACCTGATGCAGTTCCGAGTGTTAACTTGCCATTGCAAGATAATGGGGAAGATATTTCGAGTAGAAGTGAGCGGAAAAGGAAAAGAAGTATTTTACGAGAAGCAAAAATTAGATTAAAATATCCGAGTCCTGAAAAAGCATGTGAAACGCCAGCTATGGAGCCATTTACTACACCTACAACCGAAAACATTTGCTCATCCTGCTTTGAAACTCAAAAAGAAAATGCATTACTTCTGGAAAGAATTAGATTTCTTGAAAAAGAACTTGAAAAGACAAAAGAGGAGACTAAGAAAAATCAGAGAAAAAAAAAAGAAATGAAAACGAAAGCTCAAATTGGCCGTATTTTAACCGAAAATAAAAGTGAAGAGAAAAAACTATCGAGAATAGAAGAAAATTTTAAAAATATCTTAACAGCAACTCAGTTAAATGCCGTAATAGAAAATAAAAGCAAAATCAAGCGGACAGCAGAAGATATTTCTAGGCATTTAATTATTAGATCTATTTCCAGGCGGGCTTATGAATATTGGCGAAATCAAATAGGAATACCATTGCCCAGTGCTAGCACATTAAAGAGACGGCGTTCAACATTTTCTTGTAGACCTGGTATGCTTCATGATGTTTTGCTGGTTATGCAAAAAACATTTCATTCAAAACCCGAAGCAGAGAGGGTGTGCATTTAAGTTTTGATGAAATGCACATTGACAGAAAAATTTGCTATGATGTGAGTGAAGATCAAATTTTGGGACCATTTTCAAAAGTTCAACTAGTACTTGCACGTGGAATAATGGCAGGCTGGAAACAACCCGTATTTTTCAATTTTGATACAACTATGACAAAACATCTTTTGTACGAAATAATTTTAAAAATTGAAGAGAAAGGCTTACTTGTAAAAGCAATTGTTTCCGATTTAGCTGGAAGCTCCACACTCTGGAAAGAACTGGAAATTACCTCAAAAAACAATCTTTTTTATCCATCCTTTAAACTGCAGAAAGATATGGGCATTTGCCGATCCTCCACGGATACGTATTATTTGAATTTTTGCCTAAATTTTTAAGATCCAATCCATCCTTCAGCAATTACTAAATTTTCGCAATATTACTAAATTAAATTATTAAAGTTTCGCAAATATTTACTATGCTTATGATATGTTCATATACTGGCATCCAATTTTAAATATTAAGTAAAAAAAAGGAAAAAAATAATATCAAAACCCTTATAGTAAAAGGATTTTTGTATTTTAGAGCGCGGAGTGCCCGCTTGATGACGTCACAAAGTTCCCCCACTGGTTCTTCGCTGAAGGCTCTATGAACCAGCCCTTGTATTTCTCTGGTCCTGGGATCAGGCCCTGGCACCGGACAATGAAAATAAAGAAACCAGGTGTTCTAGATTATTCAGGAGAAGAATATCTTGCTTTTTGACTCTGTGTCATGGCTTGAAAAAGGAAAAGGGGTGTTCACGATTGAAGTTACAGAAATCTGTAACTAATGTGCATCACCCTGAAGTTAGCAAACCCGGGCAAGAATACCAGAAGCGTATTTCTGAATAATCTAGAACATCTGGTTTCTTTATTTTCATTGTCCGGTGCCAGGGCCTGGTCCGGTTCTGATCCTCAGTCATGGGATATAGGCGCCTGGGCGCAACTCTTAGGGGCTCTATGAGGACAAAATATTATAGTGCGTTCATGTCATTTTTTAACTCAAATATGATGAAAGAATAATATCATGCCCGAGGGTCATTTACCATTGCTGAGCCACTAATGATGATTGGGGTTTTAAAAAAAAATCCATATTTTGCCCCGGGCGCCACTGATAAATACGAGGCATTATAAAGCACAGCACAAATTATTTTCCTGCTCTTAGTTTTCTTTGAAAATGGCTAGTTAAATGCAAGTGAACAAGAAAACCTTTTAGTTAAAATTTTTCAACAATCAGTATTGTTTAATATCTAATCACAGTCATACAAAACCATGATCAAATCACTCCCATTGAAAATCGAAATAGAAAACTAAATTTACACTGACTGAAACTCCAAATCCACGCCAGGAAACCGAATAAAAATAGAATGAAGACAAGTGTCAGACCTTCATCAGGAAACCAACTGATCTGAATTCTGGCAGTAGCTCTGGAACACCTGCAGGGAAAAAGAATTTTGGAAAATAAAAAATTTACTCAATTCGATGAAATTCTAAATAAACAATCTTCGCTCCCGGTGCTTGGAAAATCATTCTAAAACTAAAGAGAAATCCGAAAATTCACCCAAAATGTAATGAACATCGCCAACATTCAAGTAAAAGATTCACATTAATAAATATGAAACGATCAGCAGAAAAAGACAAGAAAAGCATTCAACAAATGGTGGCCATTAAAAATGTTCTAGAACAGAGGCTTATCAGAAATATAAAAGCTATGGATTGGCTAATAAGAAATACTACGCATCTATAAATAAGACAGGGTTGAAACATATTCAGTTTTCTTACATAATTGATTGTACAACTGAAAATAGGAGGGCGGAATCGGAAAACATTTTAAAATTCACTGGAAGTGGAACAAAGCCAAGAAACAAATCATTCTAACAGTACAAAGCGTCATAAGATTTAACAGTTAAATAACGAACTCCCTGGGGTCGGCAGTCTTCATTTATGTTGCCCATGTTAGTAAAAATTTTTGCTTTATAGTCAGTTATGCAATATTTAAACGCAGTATTGATTTAGTTTCCAAAATTAAAAAGGAAACTTCATCAATCAACCGATCTCAATCTTTCAGCGTTTGGTATCCCACTTCTCAAACCAGTTCATTCATTCAATCAATCTCCCTTCGAACGGTTGGTGTTGACATTTGACCGCTTCCAAAGAATTCTGGAATTAAAAATAATTAAAATCAGTGGCGTAGCGACCCGGGGACAAGGGGGAATACATGCTCCGGGCGCCATGGAAACATGACACTAGTGTCTTTATACATGTTTTTAAGTCAAAGACGATGAGAGGGCGAAAAAATAACACCATAACCCCGGGTACCATTTACCCTTGCTATCAATGGGATTGGTTGGGGGCGAAGTAATATTATTATTCCCCGGGCGCTACTTACATTCGCGACGCCACTGATTAAAATCAAAATAACTTTTTGTCACTTATATGTACCAATCTGTAAAAGTGTCAGAATGTATCTTCGTGTTTTGGTTTCAATAATTAGTTATTTCGAATTACAGTAATCCTGCAAAAATCAGACCTTAGAACTATGAAACTGACGCGCTGCCGAAGACCTTAGGACTGCCGGATTAACGAAAACGCCTGATTACTGGAGGTTCATTTTAATAGTAAAACCTACGTTAATTGTACAAAATTATACAGAAAATAATAATATTTATATTAAATTACAAAATATAATTCCGGATGGGTTAAGCCCCAGCACGGGGCGATTTTACATCGCGCCAAGGCCACTGATATCCAAGGTCATTGGCATTCTCCATGATTGCAAATAAATCACTGTAACAATCCATGCACTGATTTATTTCCCCTTTAAGCTCCCCACACGTCATTAGGACTCCCGGACTATGGGAAGGGCCGCACTGTAGAAGTACTTGGTAATAGAAAGTATTGTAAGCATTATGCACTTTTCTTTGTCCACCGTATTTTGACTTTTCTTTTTAAGTTTCCGCGCCCCATTTTGTTATTTTGTGTCCCCTAAGGACCCCTAACAGGTTGAAAATAATTCAGCAACATTAAATTATCTTATACGTTTTGTAAGAAACGAAATCTCACACATCAAGGTGGAAATGTTTTTGCACACATTTATTTGACTTGACTTGTTTCATGTTTGTAGAAATGAAATTTTGTACTCAATTTTTCACTAGCTTCCGAATGTGATAGAATTTTGAACATTTTTACACTTGTTTGTCCCCGTTAACAATACTCGCTTTTAATATTTTGTGATTTTCGTTATCAGATAATCAATTAAATTATTTAAATTTTGGTTCCATATGAATGGCGCCACCTAGGAGTGAATTCGAGGTGAAACCCTGATTTCAAAATTCCATAATATTTATAATAATGAATTATAAATTAAAGACTAAAAAGTAGAAAATAGTTAAAATGAAAAAGAATTGTACTTTTAAGTATACTAAAAAAGATGCTTTTTTTTAAAACTGCTTTTATTAAGGCATATTTTTTAAGCTTCTGTTTCCTATTATTTAATAAAACCACTTAGATCATGTCTTGTTTTTCCCATGAACAGACAAATTGCAATGTATACTGGTACTTCTGACTTCGGAAAAACTTTACCCTTAATTCATGTTTACAATATCAGCATACGTGCTGCAAGGACGAGCTGAAGTTTGAATGATTGGTGTTCCTAATATTTTTGCCATCCGGTATATGTGAACTTCACAGAAGTCATAAAAGTCGATCAATGTTGCACTCACAAGCTGACTAGTAAGACTGCGAGACGATTTTAGGCATTTAGAGAAATACTGCTCCTGCTTTAAAGTTGGCATTTTACGGAAAGTAGCATTAAAAAGGGGGAGGAACGATTTGCTGTATCATAAATTAAAATCTGAAAGCTGTCTGCCCCTGAGAGTCACGCAGATATGGCGCGCGCCTCCCTGAAAGATTCTAATCTTGACCCGAAATACAGACACCAAGATTAAAAAAGCTAAAAACAGAAACCACAGGCGAGATCCTACTTGTAACCAGACTCCATGTCTTCTAGCCATAGAGCAGGTGATACGTATCTTTGGAGGTAAAAATCCAAAATATGCTTCCACATCTCCTCCTCATTATCTTTACCTTAAGGTGAGGAGGAGGCCAGGAATCGCCAGTGAGGCACCTTTCTTTATCAATCACCTAGTTGTTTCTCCTTTTACCGCTGCTTCCACCCTACGGAAACCCATTCATGTATTGTGCCGGCCGAGATTATTTTCAGGTGTATTCTGCCAGTTAGATAACGATGTCCCTTCCTTCGGACACTGATTTACGGGTGGTACTTACCGGAATGTTCCTGATTGTTGAAGCCTTACCCTTTCCGGGTAGAAAATTTTCCGCCATTTTCTGAGCGGAGGCTATTTTCTACTTGATTGGTCAGTTTTCGTCCTTCATCTTAATTGAATCATTGATGGCAGAGACCACTTGAGTCAATAATATCAAAATGCTGGAAGCTTTAAAAAAAACTGATTATTTTTTAAATAAATGATAATTTTATTTTACCTGGTAGATTTTAGATACCTATAATGTGGCTTTACTTGACTCTTGTCATTTCTTCACTCGTTACGTAAATAACCTTTTAAAACAGAGATTCCCAGCATGTGGTACGCGTACCCCTGGGGGTACGCGAAATCAAAGTTAGTAATGGCGAAAACAAGAAACATAAGGAATTAAAAAAGTTACAGAATTTTATTTCCCCAAATTAATACTTGCTATTTAATAACTTTACCACTTGTATAGTTGACTATTATGGGGTGTAATTTTTAGCTATGCTTATCCCCAGTAGCACAAAGATATTGTACAATATAGTACGATGTTGAATAATATTCGCAATATTGTATAATATCATATAATATTATATAATATTGTACAATATCGTGCAACATCTTGTGCTAGCTGGGATAAGTTAATTCGAAATTATTACAATACTGATTTCATTTGTTTTGGCATTGAACTAACACTATTGTAAAAGTGCAATAAAATGTAAAATACAAAATAAGTCCAGCAAATATTATTAATTCGAGTCATTTGACTCTTATGCTAACCTAAGCCCTTAGCATTATTGATAAAAACTTCTTTGCATAAACGGATGGTTGGTGATGGTGTTTAGGAAGATATGGCAGTAGGGGCTACGCGAGGGAATAAAGGTTGGGAACCGCTGCTTTAGAATGTGAAAACAGCATAAACCCAATTTTGAGGGGGGTGGGAAGATTCGTGAGGTGTCTGCAATCAATGATCCAATTGCAATACAGAAGTAGCAAAATTTTGTCAATAAGCATAAGGAAGGCAAAAAGTCTGAATATAAAGTTTTAATGTATGAAATATTCTAATGACAAAAAAAAATTCTTCTTAACACTACATTGCTCAATGATGCATATTTGCATCATTTACATTTTTGCCTTTTTAAAATTAATTTTGGATTAATGCGATATTTAATCCAGAAGCAAGTTGCTTATTCCGTTTTGGACATTAAGTTGGAAAAATCTTTAATGAAGAAATTTTAGTTGAGAAAGTAAAGTTTTTTATTTGAAAATATAAGTTCAAAATTAATTTTTTAATTATTTTCCCTCTCTTCCATATGCTTATATATAGAGGTTCACATAACTTCAATCGAAAAATTTTAAAAAGCACAGGGTTGAGTTAATGAAACATTTCAAGTCTCTATTCGACTTCAGCATGAAATATCGAAATATGGCAGCTCGGCTAGTCCTGAAAACAGTCCAGACAACAGCAGAAAGAATAGTCTGAACCGAGTCTTTAAGAGTTCTTCCCTCTTTAATTAATCTTCGTTTCATAATTTTCAGTGCTAAATTCTTTATTATTTTGCGTTGCTCATCTTGAACGGCAAATCTATATTTTTCCATCCAATTTTAGATTTATTCCATTTTGCGCTTTTTGATTTTTATATATCTTTTATTTTAGTTATATGAAAGAATAAAAAAATAGGTTGCTTACGAAGAGAAGATTAACTGTTGAAAAGCATGTAAAATATGTGGTACTAAGCATAATTTGACACACACAACTTTTTCGTAGAAGTTAAATACTTGAATTAACAGGGAAAAAAAAACTTTTTTTTCCAATAATTAATTTGAATACAGTATTGACCTGTCGTGTTTATGAAATTTAAGAATGGATGTAATAATTTATTTGACTTCATTCATAGCGTGATCTAAAAACGGACGAATTGAAAAATAGAAAAAACGGAGGGGGGGTTTAAATATGATTAATATAAAACCTATAAGTCACGAAAGGATGTTCAAGAAGAAGAGACTGATTTCTACCAAATATAGATATTAAAATTAAGGAAAATCAGTTCATCTTAAATATCACAAAACAATAAAAATCTTTTCTTTCAGTAGCAGACCTTTTTATTAGTAGAATTAAATCTCTTAACCCCTCAAAAAAAAAAAAAAATACATCGGGCTATTTTTAACTTTTTTTGTATAAAATAGCGAGTTATTTTGATGGCAATTTATATGGAGGCTTATGAATAAGTCCAAACTATTTTACAAGGAAGATGAAGATAAATACTATTTATATCCAAAGTTAGAATAGCGTAGACCGCCGAATTGTATGGAATATTTGAGACGTGATTTCTACGTTGTCAGAGTACAGAGGTAAATGCAATCATGTCGTTTAAAAATTCTGTTTTGGTGAAGACTCATTTTCTGTTTCATTAATTTTCATTAAGCAGATAAGTGTCAGATCCCTAATGACAGATCAATTACGGTACCGCTATATTTTAGCAGAACCGTAGATTTGAATGTTTGCGATCTGATATTTAGATACAGAAGTTTAGCTTTTTGTTGCCCACTTACAGGACATTAATACTGCAGAACAAAATTGATTTGTTCAAATCTAGATTTAAGTTGCTTGCATTAACAGTGTTAAAAATTGAATCCTGTGAATGTTCTTAAAATTTGATTGAAACGAAGAACTGGAGGGTAGACACAGTCAAGCCTGAGAAAACACTACATTTTAATTCCATTAATACTAGTTTAGTTTTAGGAAGATGATGTCCTTTACGCAGTATTTTTAACTTTTAAAAGGATATTACAGAGGTTTGTTTTTGTCTGCGACTATTAATAAAGTAATTCATTTTATAACGACTAAAAATGAAAAACTCACCTATTTTTTACATGTTTGCTGAAACAATAGACAACATTCGATATAGCAGCTATTCGTTATACCGTTCGTTTTGTGCGGTTCGAAATGGGAAATTATTTTAACCAAATTTGCATCGCTCTCTTCATTTAATAATTTATACTTCGGAGATGCAGCTGTTAGTTCTTAAGTTTTAAAAAATGAACGAGCAGTTCGAAATCTTATAAAAGATTTTCGTAAAATCAGTTCAAAAAGTTCAAAATAAATCGCTCTATACTTATAGCCACTCCTTTTATAATACTATTTTAAGTCATGCAGCTGTTAGTTCTTAGGTTTTAAAAAATGAATTAGCAGTTCGAAATCTTATAAAAAATTTTCGTAAAATCAGTTCAAAATAAATCGCTCCATACTTATAGCCACTCCTTTTATAATACTATTTTAACTCAATTGTTAATTATCGCCCTACATGGATTTTTTTTTTCCTATAAATATAGTCAGTTTATGTGATGTCACTTCACACGGCAAATATAGCCGTTCATGCCAACTAATATCTAACTGTAAGTTGCCTTACTTTTTGATGTGACGTCACGTCCTTATTGTTCATGCAAAATGTACAATGTATTCCAAAATCAAATTAATTCGACGCATTTGACATGTCTGGTGTGAACATGAACTGTCTCATTTAACTTCAGTATTTACCGCTCTCATAGTTTATTTGAAATCATAGTATAAAAAAATACAAACACCTCTTGTTTAAATTTTAAAAAATGTTTATTTAAACTTCATCGGAAAGGTGCAATCACTATCTTCGCAGCTTACATAAAATTAGATTTTGTCTTTTCTTCCCGTCGAAATCAAACTATAATGTCTCATTCGGAAAAGGAGTAGGTAATTTGACATTAACAACAAGCTCATTTTTTTCTGAAGTTTTGACGTGTCATTAATACGAATGACAAAGCATCTTGCTGATCTAATCAAAATCGATATAGGAACAGATAGATGATATTTTTTACAAATACCTTTACTGCTGTTCCATTAAGTCCACAGGTATAGGAACCTGACAGATAAGACAACTTGTTTACAATAGGTGTGTTTTTCACAGAGGGTCTCCATTCATTCGAATCTAAGATTGTTTTTCTCAAAAACTTCGACTTTATCTTCCTGTTACTATCATGTTTATGTTATTTGATTTCACGTGTTTGCTTTTTTCCAGCATTGTTTTCACTTCTCCTTGAAATCTCCTCTAAATTCTTACGCTGTGGGTGACCAAAACTGAACAATGATAGGAAATGTGAAACGGATATTTATACGTCACTTTGGGGAAATAGCAGTGAAATAAATCGATTGATGCCACAAACTGCATTGTCTACTGGAAAATATCAGAAGTAGTTCTGATAGTTCAGTTTTAAAAAATGCAAGTTAGAATGTAAAACTATGAAGTATTGACATGTCTTTTGTGTATTATGGTCGTATGACTTTGGTAAAGCGAAAGTATAATTCAGTCTTTTCATTGTAAAAGAAGAACCTCCATTTACTTCTTTCAGATTAATACTTCAGTTTTTTTTTTTTTAACAATCACGTCAAATTATTCATAAAGACAAGAAATGGCAACTTTTTGGAATTTTGCAGCTCTTACAAATGACGTATTCTTATGAAATAATGCGAATGATTTTCAATAGTTTCTGCATGAGTGTATTTAGCGAATGTTCAAAGTTTACCTGTTAAGGGTTCATAATAAACATATCTTATCATATATGGGAGTAGTAAACAAGAATCACTTGTTAAGTTTCTTCTTGCACCAAATATGCATATATTTTTTTATGTGGAAATCTTTCTAGCTGGAAAAAGGTTACAAGGTGAAGAATTTTATCCAATTCTGCTTAGTAACAATAAGAAGCATCCCAACGGAGGCGATTATTGTGACACGTTTTATGACAGGCAGTCTCACATTATGATGCTAACAGAAGCTGTTGGTTATGTGCCATTTCCAATTTTTATTTAAAAAAAATCACTGTAATGAAATTTCAATGAAAATTTTTAATGCAATACTAATCTTTTTTTTTTCCTTCAAATGTTTTTTTCTTTCTTTCTTTTTTTAGCCTTTTTAAACGTATTAGTGTTTAAAAATCTCATTTCGGATTAACTTGATTTTCGAATTATCGATGTTCCATTCGAGTAACTTGTAAATTTTAAAATTATTTTCCACGATTTCTTTGTAAATGCGTTAAAACGTAATACTTCCATGCCCTCATGTTCAACTTAAAATAGCCCGACATTTTCCGTCGCTTCTATCGTAGGAAACTGCATGTCTAGGCTATTATTTTTTCATCGTTTTCTGAAATAATAAAATTGATACCACTGTCTTAATGGTTCAGATTTTTCTTTCTGTCATAAACACGAATTGACTTATACTTTCCTTTTTTATCATTTTGAAAGGATGAAATTGATTCCACTCTCTCTATTCTCAGATTTTTCTTTCCTTCATAAACACGAGCTGAGCTAACCTTCAAGCGTTTAGTCAAGCGCTTTAAATCCTAGCCGATGAATCCCAGTTATCTTTTGCTCCATCTTACCTATTAACATAAATGGATAAAGTCCTTTGGTGATAGCTGAAGGTCACATTCACAGCCGCGATAACGGCGGCTTCAAAATTTTCAGACCACCATTTCTACAAACGAACTTGCAGCTCAAGTAATAACTACGAGCGTGGGGTTATATCACACCTCACTGGAATAAAAAAAAAAGAGCAATGCAGATTATGAATCTGAAAATAATAATTTCAGTCAGATCAGAATATGATCACCCTGTAGCTCTAAATGATTTACTCCTTTTCGTAAGTAGGTATGGTGAGTAGTTTTTACGTGTTAGGGGTACAAAGCATCCCCTTAAAATTAGTCTGTTTTAGAGATCAACTTAGGTTTCTCTTTAACATAATTTTCCTTTTGCTTTAATTAATTAAAGCTATTAAAAAACCTCCTAAAATTTAAAAATAAAACCTGCAGAACAATGGGTAGATTCTTTCCAGCTTTTAATTTTTTAAAAAAATTTCACAATCTAAGAAATTTCAGTGATGAACAGAAATTGCGGCAGAAAAAGTTATTTTTATTAGATTTTCCTTCTGTTTGCTAAGTTGACAGGGTGCTTTGTCACTTGATAATAGAAAAATTAAATACGCGACATAGTGAAAAATTAAATTTATGAATTATTTTTCTAGAAGACATTTTATGGGTACATTTTGAAGTTGAAAGAATTGAGAAAGCTATTTTCAGGAGTATTGAGAGTGGTAATATGACTAATTATAGTGCATTAAAAGTATAGAAGAAAAAGACTAATCCATCTAAATAAATGCTTGCAATATATTTTTTTTTATTAAATCAGATTTCTGTGATAATGCAGAATAAACAATTATTATTAAAGTACTAAATTATTTTTAAAGCATGCTTGTATATTTAGAAATTTTCTCTAGCTTTTGATATATTCCTTTGTTTCTTACTTTGAGTCTTATAAACTTACTATTTTTTTAAAATGTATAAATTTTCTTGTAAAAAAGAGATTAAAAATTAGATATCCGACTTTACGTTAGAGAAAAATACCCTTTTAAACAACGAAGTGGTATAGTGAAAAAGGCTTTTTTTTTAATGTCAGAAATAAATGTATTTTCAATTGCATTGTCCTAGAAGGAAGAAAAAATCCCCAGCTAACTTTTGATATGTGTGTGTAATTTCCGTGCCTTGACGCAAACAAATATTCTATTTCTGACTGAAATATGGTTAAGAACATTATTCAAGAGAAAAATAGCAAGAAATGAGTTTTTTGGATTTACTTATATATGCTGCTTTGTTGAAATAAAAGTAACATGCAAAGAAATGGCATTTTCAGTTACAAAATATGTTTATTGATATTAATTACAAATGTATTTTTTGTTCCCAGCTTTTAATTCTAGAATCAGTAGAAATACAGCTTTTCATTCAATTACCAGTATGAAAAGCTTTATTTTCTCTATTATATACATTTATATTAATCATATAAAACAGTTGTTAGCTTCTTTGTTTTACTGTGGATTTGGTTCGTTTTTTATTCTTTTGTCCGATATATGTTTACGTATTATTAGGATATTCCTTAAATCTTCAAACATTAATGTAGAGAATTGTCTTTTATTAAAACATGGAATGGCTAAGTGAAGCTTATTATTTGCTTACTACCTATCTTGAAAATTAGAATTTTAGTTTGCACTTTATAGTTATTAAAATTAATGCAAGAAAAATTTTAAATTTCGGCAGTTTTGACACACTGGCAATTCCATTAAATAAACTATTTACAAAAAGCAAAAGTAAAAAAATAGAGTTGGAAAAAGGTATTTGAACGTTTTAGATTGCCACTTTTTATGTTAAAAATTTCAATTTTTTTTTTCTATTATTTATTTAAGAAATTATACAAAAACTGTTGTAGAACTTTTGCTTACACGCATTGCTAACTATTTAAATAATTTTACTATTAAATTTTAGATTATGAAGTCACTTTCTTATGTTTGTTTTGAATTTTTTAAAATATTTAACGTATAATTTGAATGCCTGCTGAAGCGTGATGAAGGATATTTCAAAATATTATAATAATATAATATTAATTAATATAATAATGTTTATACATCTCTGTTTGATGATTGCAGTTTTTCTGTTATACGGTTTAAAATTGAACGCAGTATAACAAAATGTAATATGACAGGTAGAATTAAAAATGCCATCTTCGTGTCTTGTGAATCACAAATAACCGAATATCACTTATTTATGGCATTTTTATAATGCGAATTTAGAGATGTGAGAAAAAAAACTGTCCAAACACATAAAAAAGAAAGCATCTTAGATTGAAGAAATAAACTACAGTACTTAAAATATTTTTGAATCAAAATATTAGATTCCCAGCTGCCTTCATGAAAACCCCGTCTCATAATAACACGAAGACGAAATTTTCAATTTCAATCCCCATTGTAGATTCACTTTTAATTGAGATCGAATGTATTCTTCTTCAACAATTTCTGCCACTCAAGTATTTCTACTTTACTCTTGCATATCACCCAATGTGAGCTTAAAATTTCCTATAAGGGGCCGTCCATAAATGATGTCACACTTATTTTCAATATTTTTGACACCCTCCCCCCATTTGTCACAAAGTGTCACACTTTACCATACCCCCTCCCCCCCTTGTCACATGTCACGCTATATTACATAAACATATACTTGCAGTTCAGAAACAAAGCACTACGTTATAGATCATATATTTAATTTTATTTTTAAACTTTAACTATGTGTTTTAATGACATTTGTGAGTATAACAATAATAATGATTATATGTGTACTTATTTTGTATGAAATAAGATTAAGGTTTACAACAAAAAACCTAATTAATATACAACAGTAATAAAATATTAATATAAAAGAGCAACTGAAAACAGTAGTATTTTGGAATTTGATATATTTTGCTTTAAATCTTATCTTTACTTTATGAACACAAAATACTCTAAAACAGATTGAATTAAAAAAAAAAATAAAAACGTCTCAATAAGATGAACCTGTTTGTGCCACTACCAGTTCTACCACTCACCCAGGTGTTGCGACCTATCTTTTGCTGGACATTTCAAGGGTGTGACAGGGGGAGGTTTTCTTCTAATGGTGAAGAATTTCTGCTGCTACCATATTCTCAGAACCTACCCTGAATGCATTTTTCGAAAAGAAAGGAATATAAGTGAGTAAAAAAAATCACATGAAAGTTGTTTTAGCCCCGATTAAAAAAATACCTCCAAATTCTGGTAATTTGAAAATAAATTCAAAATTTAATCTGCTGATTTTAAATGTTTTTATTTTAACCAAAATGTGTGATGTCACACTTCTTGTTACCCCCTCCCTCCCCCTTGTCACAAACTGTCACAATTTCACGAATCCCCTCCCCCCCTCCAAGCGTGACATCATTTATGGACGGCCCCTAATGCCGCATTTCTCCTCTGCATTGTTATCAGCAACAATGGGCCAGTAAGTACACTCCCATCTTCCTTGCAGTTCCAAAGGCTATTCTATGTAAAAGAATCGGAACTAAAAATCCATTTGAAAATATATGAATGGATGAAATGAAAAAAAAATTAAATTTTGAATACTAGAGGGGAGTTGTCGAATTTGGAACTACATCGTAAATTCAATTCATTTAAATATTTGAACTGTAAAGCAAGTAAATTATAATGTACCGATGTAAATAAAGTAAATTTTAAGAGAAAGTGCTACGTGGTTACAGTTAGAGAATAGGTGTTTAGATTTAGATGTCAATTAAATATTTTAAGGAAAGTCCAATAGCTTTTTACGCTCTTTGAAAGTAAGTAGCAAAATATGTTATTATATTCTAAGATAGGAAACTTGTTAGGCTACAATTTACTTTATAGACTTAATAGTTTAAAAATAAGGCTAGGGGATTTTTTTTCTAAAAGTTGCTTGACCACAAACAGGTGACTAAATTGGGCTGTTTAAATCAATTGGCTGTTCAATCATATTATCTTGAACTAGAGGAATAGCCCAGAAAGCAGTTATAATCATTAGCTGTCCATATAAATTAGAAGTGAAACAAGTCGAAGCAAAAAAACCAGTAAAAGGGCATTAAAGGCATCAAATCTTGGTTTGAAACGAAAAACTACGGTTAAGCATATCGGTATCATATGGGAGAAAACAAAGGAAGAAGGGGAATTCATATAGTGCATAAAATGTCATACTTGGGTTCAAACAATGTGTGCTGATGTGAATTTGAGAATCAAAAAATAATTTGCTTTAATTATGCTTAAAAAAATTCGTGGTTTAATTTAAGAAACCAATGGTCCAATCTGGGCAACCAGTTTCTTTAATTGGACCGCTGACACAATTTTTAAGCTATTTTTTTCCTACTTAGTGTATTTCATAAAAAAGTTAATTGCATTGATTTTGAAGATAAGTAAATGACAAAAAAAATTACTTCTCCACCACTGTACATTAAAAAATGTCCAGGTGGTCCAAATTTGGCAAAGTTCCCTTACTCGCATTTGACAACTCAGTTTTAATCGCTAAAAATATCCAAACTTTCCGTCTAATATTTGACTTCAAAAACTTGTCTGTCTGTCTTGTCTTGACTTGTCTTGACTCTGTTCAAAAACTGTCGATGTCATTCTTGATTCAAATGTGTACGGCAGAACAAATGAGAATGTGGAAGTACGTACGAAGCTCATTTTCCTACGTAATATAAGTACCTGTATATATTGCATTGTAACAAAGTTCAATGAATTGAAATAGTATTCATTAAGAAAAGGGAAATCTCGGCAATTTTACATGTGTGTTTATGTTATGGCCGTAAATTGATTGAACTAAAAATAGAGAGAACGTAATTACATTCGTAGTTTTCCCTATTGTTGCTGAATATTTATAAAATCTTTCCTCTGAAGAGATGTATCTGGAAGATTCCATTCAACAAAGATTAGGATCACAAATAATTTGGAGTCATAAAATTCCTGCTAATATTATGGAATATATTTAATTCTCATATCAGTTATTTTGATTTTGAAGCATCTGTGTTTATGTGTGAAAAAAAATAAGAAACTGTTTAATACAATTTTTTTCTTATTTAACCAAGATAAAAAGTTTACATTAAAACAGCTTTGAAGAAAGAAATAAGGTTCAAATATTTTTAGTAATACTTAAAAATATTTACTAAACATCTCCAGAAAACCATTGAATTGTATCCCATGTGTTGGAATTTTACAATTTTTTTCTTTTAGTTATTACCTTCAACATTTTGGATAAACAAAAGCTTGTTGAAAGTCACCTAATACGCGAATTACTCATTATATTATTAAATATATACTTGTTTTTGCGTAAGTGAGCTTATTCTACAACATGCTTACTTTAAATAGGATTCTTAAACTATGGGTTGCGACCTCACGCAGAGGCGCGCTGAAAAATATTCATATCACTAAAACTCTCACAAAGCCTTCATCTCTCGGTTTCGTCAACATTTATAAAAATCATCTTGACTTAGTTGATAAAATAATTTTACTTACTTGCTAGATAAAATAATTTTACCTGAATCTCCTTTTAGTCATTAATTAAAGATTCATTTTATTTATTTTCCAACATTGGAAGTAAATGTGAAATTTTTCTGATGTCTTAAAATCTTTTCCATCTAAAAAGGGCAAGCGAATGAAAAAAGTTTAGAAACCCTGCAATTTAATATGCTTTATTTCAGCTATTAATTCTTTGGAAATATATTACTTTCCTCGAAATTTATCCTATAATTTTTGTTTCATTGATGGTTAACAATAAAATCAGTATAGATGCATGGATACTGTAGAATTATGCGAATTTGTACCATAAGGGGTGAAAATGTATTGCAAGAAATGGAGGAAATTTTTCATATAATTTTATCATCAAAATTGTAGATCTGTAGTAAATTTTGGACCAAATCCGTCAACGTATTGACTGTGTGTTGGTCTGTATATTCGTGTTTATGTCAACGCGATAACTCAAAAATGAAATAACTTTGATAAATGAAAGTTAGTATGTGATATTCTCACCCTAAATGCAGATCTATATAAAATTTTGAACCAAATCTGTCAACGGGTTGACTGCCTGTCGATCTTTATATTCGTGTGTCAATGTCATGTCGACAACTCAATAAAGCCGGATTAAGCCCTGCGGGGGCCCTTAGGCAATGTTAGTTTCGGAGCCCCTTCCCCTCTCCAATTTCCCAAAACAGATATTTTTTTATTGATTTTAATTTAATCTTTAGATATAGATTTCTAAATACCACATGTTGCGATAAACTGAAATAGCAAAACATTTAAATTGCGGATCACCATCAGAATTGGTTTTATTATAAAAAAACTTTAAATCGTGTATAGAAAATTTAATTCTAAAAGTAATTTTAAACAAAAATTTAGCATTTAAAAAACTTTTTTCACAGGATCTTAATATCCTAATACAAAGTTTTCTAGAGCTGTTAACTTCTGAATTAGTCAGCCAACTGCGAGGGGAAAAAAAAAACTGGACCGCGTTGATCTGTAAGCAAATTTGAAAAAGTGAAAAAATTCAGAGACTATTTTTTTGAAATTTAAGTAATACTTAATTTGAATATATTTAAGTACATGGGCCTTGTAAATCAATCGTTTGCCAAAATTAGTCTACCCTGAAAATACCCCCAAAAAATTATGGGCCCGCAAAAGTTGCGGGGCCCGTAGGCAATTGCCTACTTTGCCTATTTACTAATCCGGCCCTGTAACTCAGTGTTAACGCTACAACTCAAAAATGCAACAACTTTCATAAATGAATGTTAGTATGTTGTCTTCTCGCTCCAAATTGTAGTCAAGCGGTAGGATTGTGCTCCAGTTTATTTCATAGTCTGGGGTACGTTATTCTACATATTTATTGAGAACTTGTACGCCTTTTTTAGGCAATTTGGTTTTACATAACCACGTGCAAGAAAAAGCGCTCATAGTGCTTAGTGCACTTATGGGCGATTAAACAACATGCGGACAGATCGTACACACCACCCTTCTTCCAGCGTTACCGGGCATGAGGCGAACAATACTCAGTTTGTCCTCCTCGTCAGGCAGAGGAACCTAACACCAGGCATGGATCTTCCGATCCCGTATTCAGGTTTATATCATCTTTTTTGCTAAGGCACATCGAAGCATTTCATCAGTTTTGAGAATTTAGGCCCTTTGGAGCCACGTGCCACACTAAATTCCCATCGGTGTGTGTGTGTGCGTACTTGGTTTGCTTCACTACACTTATGAAGCACAAAAACACGCCATATTGTTGTGCAGTCGCGAGGACACTCGGTTTCCAAAAATGTTTCGTATTCGAAATGGAATCGGGAGTGGGAAATTTTTACAAAGCCCTGCTCCAGTTTTCACTCAGTATGGCCATTGTTAGCGCCTCCTTTGAACTGTGGTTATTTGAACGACTCATACCGACAACCCACCTCTGAGCTTATTCAAAACCCCACTTAAAAAGTCAAACCCTGATCTCCATGAAAGGTTGATTGATGAACCAACGTCTTTCATACGGTCAGTGGCGGCGATTGGGTTGAGAAAGTAGGGGGAGGGGACAAAAAATTCAAGGTCATCTACAGGTAGAGCACATAGAGGTCGGAATATAGAGGTTACGTATATAGAGGTCGGAATATAGAGGTCGACAACAAAATTGTTAAATTTAGTTATAAACTTAGCTAACTTTCCCGGACACTATTGCTTTTTAATAATTTTTAGTTTTAGGCAGCTAAAATGAAATAAAAATTTAATTTTTCCAGCAAAAAGTAGGGGGCGACTGCTCCCCCCCCCAACTCGCCGCCACTGATAAAGGAACTTCTCCCATCGTCACAAGGGCTCACAAGGGCCTATAGGTTGAAAAGAAATAACCAGAAATTTCAAGCCTGAAATTCGCATTACTCATTTAATGCTTAAAGGTGTGATATTTTCTTATTGATTCATATAAAACAGATCATCTTAAATTATGGGTCGCGACTCACATGGTATCACAAATAAAAAATATTGGAATTGCGGAAATTTCTTACCGATGCTTCGACATTGGTAAACAAAAGTAGGAAATCATCTTAGGTGAAAACATTTCGCTAAGATTATTAAGTTACTATTTTGAACTAATTACCATTATTATATGAATTCTGATTACTATTTGAATGCTAAGTTACTATTTTGAATTGAAGTTCCTTCTAGTTTTTATTTATTAATGCTTCATTCTTCAGACTTGGGATCAAGGAAAGATTATGCAAGCGGAATTTGGGGTTTGCCCCGAAAAAGGGGTCCCTGAAATGAAATATGCGAACACTTAAAAAAAACTTTAATTAATTTATTTTTTATTTGTTCATTTATTTTCATTTTATAACATCAAACGTTACAGGGGGGGGG